>CAOLHI010004223.1:0-128889 GCA_948474755.1 Ctenosaura bakeri
CATTTCCGCACTACAGTCTTATAGCATTATTATTCCACTTTCAACATCCTATGGAATCCTGGGGTTTGCAGTTTCGGGAGGGGCTACCCAGCCTCTCCCAAAAGTGCAAACCCCAGCCCTTTCTGCACCTTATCTTCTTCTGGTGCTCGGGTGCGGGGATCGCGCAAGCAGCCTCTGGTGAGAGGCTCTCGCATCCCTGCTGCTTCAGCTCCACATGAGCTGCCTGCTTGTGCAAGAGCCCTGTCTCTTTCTTCCGCAGTGCATCCTGGGACTTTCCCAGGCTGCACTGGGGCAGGAAGTGCGACTGCCGCAGCTCCGGAAGCTCCACACACCAGGTAAGTATGCATGGGGTCCAGGAGCAATGCACGATCACACACCATTTTTGGTTTCCAGCCAAAAATGAAAAGGTGCGCGATCAGCGCCTGCCGGCCCCTGGAGCATCGTGCAATTGTGAGTGCATTGTGCAGATCGCCCCTCACAATCACGTGACACTCCAGGCGCCCTTTTGCATGGAAAATGCTGTGCAGAAAGGGCCCAGAATTCTATAGGATGTTGAAAGTGGAATAATTGCGCTATAAGGGTGTAGTGCGGAAATGGCCTAAGCTGGGCTCAGAACCATTTCACCACTTATGCAGCAAAATAGCAGCAGCTGCAACAACAATAATAATAAGAGGCTTGTAATTACATGCATTCTTCATTAGGGAATCCTTGACTCCCTTATGAGTGTATTCACCTGAATTCAACTGTTCATCTCAAGTACAGCAGAGTCATTGAAACAATAGAACTTACCTAAATGGGCTCATTGATTCAATAAGTCCAGTTAGGACTAGACAGCTGGATTTACATCTGTATCTGGCATAAGCATTGCATACTCATCAACATTTCACAGAAGAAAACTGGAACACATGTGGCCAAGAAACATCAGAGTATGGCTGCAGCAGTTTGGTTTCGCCCGAGTCTACTGGGAATGGGAAGAGTCCACCCTTTCCTTCTGTCGTCTCCTCTCCACTGAGTTAATTGAGTGCAAACTAGCACTTCACACCCAGTTTGTAGTAACCAAAGTTAGCTGAGGACAAAGAGGGGGAAAGTGGGACAGTTTAAAAGCAGTTGAGAAAATGGGATGAGAGAGGATTAATTGGGACTGGCCCTGCCAAATCGGGACACTTGGAGGATATGGTATTTGAACATACATTATTGGTGCATTCAGAGCTTTTGAAATGTATACAAATGGTGTTTTAAGCGCACACCTGAAAAACATCAGATATGAAGCAGAACACAACTATATCTCTGCTGGTGCCTCCTCGGCGGCAAATATGCTAGCAGGCCTACATCATGCCTGTGGGAAGGCTAGACCGCAGTTGACCACACAGAACTGACAGCAGAGAAGCAGCCCTGGAACTGTCTAGGTTCTGCTAATAAGGTTCGGCTTGTCCAGCATCACTTGCCTTAGGGAAGAGGGGGTAGAGAAGCGAGTAGCCTGCTGCACTGTTTACCGGACTATCTCCAAAAGTTCTGCTAGTTTCTGCAAGGGTTTTGGCTCCCACCTCAAATATAGCACCTCCTTCGGCAGTTTGAAGTGCAAGCCAGGAATTTCCTTACACGTAGCCAAGAGGGAGCCCAAGCCAAGTGGGCATGAGGCAGCTGGAGAGGCTGAGGAGCTCCATGCCTTGGCTTGCTGTTTCTCCATCCCGCCAGGATTGCAGTCCTCTTGGATTTTCCTCAATGCTTTCTCCACATCTTATTTTTGACTTTTCAGAGCAAATTGTTTCACCCTACTTCCAGCATTCCTTCAGATCCTTGCCTATGCCATTTGTTTCTTAATCACTGAAGACATGCAGTGACCTCCTGGACTTCTTGTCCTCCTTCTCTCTGTCCCTCCTTCTCAATGAGAAAATGGAGAAATGTCATATTATCTACTCAACAGAACTGAAAACCTTCAAGTCATCATTCTGCCTTTCCCAAGGAAATCTGGGAATTGTCACTCTGGGAGAGGGAGCCCATGAAGAAGATTCTGAGAACCTCTTGTTCTTGTTCTTATGCCTTCAAGTCAACACTGACTTACGGTGACCCTATCACACGTCATGTTGATTGAGATGAGGTTTGCCATTGCCTTTCTCTAAGGCAGTGACAGCTCAAAGCACTCAAGGGGTCTCCATGGCTGACCAGGGGTTTGGTTCCTGCTCCCCCAGCCTCCTGGTCTAACACTCAAACCACTGTACCACCTCAGCGTCTCATCAAACTACAGTTTCCAGGATAGGGAGGAGTCTGGGAGCTGTAGCAGTGAAAGTGGTATAAAAATTGATGGCACTGGTAGTTTTCTTTGAACAGGTTTGAACTGGAAGGACTTTATCGCCAGCATGGTGTGAGGGAGAGAACAGTAGAGAAAATCATACCACCCTCCAGATGTCATTGGATTGGCAACTCCCAGGAGCCCCAGCCAGCATAGACAGTGATGGGGAATACTGGGAGGGGTAGTCCATCCACATTTGGAGGGCCACAGAATTTCCACCCTTGGATTGGAATGCTCAACTGTACCTGGTTATGTTCAAATGTAAATGATAAAAGGGCAGTAATCTTTAGGACTATTTGCTATGACTTTCCCCTCCTGTAACTGGTAAGTGGTTTGTGTGTTGGACTAGAATGGTGGAGACCAGGGTATGAATCTCCACTCAGCCATGAAACCCACTAGGTGACCTTGGGCAGGTCATACTTTCTCAGCCTCAGAGGAAGGCAATGGCAAACCCACCCTGAACACATCATGCCAGAAAAAAAAATCACGATGGGTTTACCTTCAGGTTGCCATTAGTTGAAAATGACTTGAAAGCACACAACAACAACAAATTGATATATGTAATTTTGTTTTGATGTGCAAATTAACTTGAAAATCTCCTTATTCCCCCCCGCCCCCCCTGTGCTTTCTTTCTGTAAAAGGTCTAGCTTGGCTGCAAACCTTTGAAACAGAGACCGAAAGGTACTTATTCCAAAAGGAATAAAATGAAGTACAAAATGGAAAGTGCACTTTGGCAAACAAACAAAAAAAATAAAACAAACACCCCCCTCTCCCAGGTATCCAAAATAGGCAAGGGAATCCAGGAATATCTATTTCAAGTGTGTTTGTTTGTTTGTTTGTTTGTTTGTTTGTTTGCAGTTGAGGCTATTCATTTATTTCTCCAAATTTTATCAAAACTGAACTTTCAAGGGACTTTTATATTTAAAAAATTGGACTGCATCTGCCCGTCATCCTCTCTGACCCAACTCTGGCCTCTAAACTTATTTGCCTTCTATGCTGCTTTTGCAACATCTTGATGAATCACCCACAGAAACTGCTTTCAGGGATTCATTTGTGAATTCTGTTTTGAGTCTTCTGACCAACCGGTTAGGAATCCTTTGGCTAGATGATTATGGCCTGCCACAAGCAGAATGCTAGTAGAGCAATGATTCGCAGGCTAGATGCCATCTAATTGCCAGAGTGGAAATTCCTGGTGATGCCCAAGTGTATATCCACAGAAAATAGTATGTTTTTTCTAGTCAACACCCTTACCTAGTCCATGTCAGTGTCAGAAACAATTATCTTAGGCTGTTTCTACACTACACTGTTACAGCTCTATTATTCCACTTTTAACCTCCTGTGGAATCCCCAGGTTTGCAGTTTAGGGAGGGGCCTTTAGAATCGTCAGCCAGAGAGCTCTTTGGCCTCAGGAAACTACAAACCCCAGAATTCCACAGGAGGTTGAAAGTGGAATAATAGCACTAGAACAGTGTAGTGTGGAAATGGCCTTAATCTTGAACCAGGAACAAAACGTAGGTGATGTGATTGGACTGTCACTGAACTCACCTGAGCAGAGGGGAAGGAAAACTGTTTGTCTGTCTGTTTTAAGGCAGTAGTGCAGCAGTGCTTTCATACTCTCAAACATTTCACAAGTGAAAACTGGCACAGATGTGGTCAAGCAATGTCAGAGTGCAGTCAAGATGACTAAAGTTGTTAGTGAGGAAGAATACACAATCTGGGAGAGGCTGCAGCAGTTTGCCTTTGCCTGGCAACTGGGAAGGAAAAGATTCTGCTGCCTCCTCTCCTCTCCCTTCGCTGTATTAAATGAGTGCAAACTATTTTTGCTCAGTTTGAATTCAATTTGTAGCAACTGAAGTGAGCCAATGATGAAGGGAGAAAGTGGAAGGAGGAGAGAGAACCTCAGACATTTAAGCTGGATGACAGAGGATTGATCAGGGCTGTCCCTGCCAAGTTGGGACAGTTGTAGGGGCTAAGGCTGTGCCTAAAATTTGGGGTGTAGAGGGAGATCAGCTATTCCTTGGTGCAGAATTGGTAGGATGTTGTAGTGGATGTTACAGCTGGAGTTATTACATAAAAATGAGAGGGGAAAAAGTGGTCTTGGGGTCCACATGTGGCTCACAAGCCATACTTTGCCCATCCCTCTCATCTTACATTGGAATTATTTAGGTATGGACCGTCTCTCCCAATAGGTGGACTAAGTTAACTGCCTCTGGCAACAGATACTAGGTAGAAGTGGCAGTCATAAGGTCCTTCTGATGTTGTTAGACTGCACACCTAGCAGTCTTAACCAGCATAACCAATAGTAAAGAATGCTGGAAATTGCAATCCATCAACATCTGGTAGGCCACATGATTTCCTTCTATTAGGGAGTGGATAGATCCAGCAAGATGTTAGAAAACAGTGCTATGCAGCCTCCCTTACACTTCTTTAAGGTAGCCTGCTGCTTGCAGGTGCAATGGAAAAATGATGGCCTGCTCTCATTGTCAAAGTAAGATTTAACTGCCAGTCCAGCTTACTTCTGTATATATAATGGGGCTGATCTTCCTCAGCTAAGGGAGCATAATGTCAGCCCTGGTGGGTGTTTGTTGGCTTCTGATAAATGACAGGAATTTGATAGCTATCCAAGCATTTGAGATAGGACATGTTACAGAGAAATGATACTAATGGACAATCTGACAGCATTAGAATTAAATAAATCTGCCAGGGTACAGTGAAATGATATCACAACAGACTGTATTTCTCTGCTGCTTGGAACTTACTCACAACGCCTCCTTAGCACTTGTCTTCAGAATAACAAAGTTCACTTGTGTGGCGCGTTTTTCATACCGGAGTGCTTTATAATCAGGGGCTGCTTTTGCCAGCAGCCGCTCCAGAGGCGGACTGTGGCAGCTGTTAAACATTACATGGAATGTAGGGGAGGAAGTTGAGAGGAATCTTGTGTCCATGATGTGTGTAAGAAGTTGAACTGTGTCTGGAAATAAAAAGATATACAGGAATTCTGTAGCACCCTTGAGACTAATGGTGACAAAGATGTTTCTAGCGTAAGCTTTCATGGCCTCCGCTGATGAAGTGGGTTGACGTCCACAAAAGTTTATGCTAGAAATTTCTTTGTCCTTTTATATCTTTTCAAGCTGAAACTAGGATTGGCAGATCTCAGGGCTCTGCATCTCCAGTTTCTGTGGGTCATGTCCTGGTAGGAGACAAGGGTACAAATTCTCCAGTTTTGGGGAGCTCACCTCCAGGCGAGAAGAAACAGCTCAGTGAAAATCTCCAGCTTACCAGTAGGTAAGAAAAGCACTACCTTGCTACAATTTGCAAAGCCCAACTAATTTCTTGCTGTAACTTGCAAAGACTCTCCAGGCTTTACGTATTTAGCTTCCTCCTTCCTTCTCCTGATCCTGGATTGGCAGCCCTAGCTGCAACAGACTAACACGGCTGTGTCTTTGAATCTGATTGGAAATATTCATCTTTAAAAAGGGTTTTTAGGTTTCAGAATGCTGGCTGAAGTTGGACAAGTATAGGCTTCCCCTACTTATCTGACAGGTTAGGGACTAGAGCACTGTCAAGATAACTGAATTGGTTGAAAAGTGGAACCCATGTACTCTACTGCAGAGAACATGAACAACTTATGGAGGCTCACTTGGGGCCAAGTGTGTATTTGCTGCTTGCAAAGTCTCGCAGCTGGCTTAGCAATTTCCCCCCCTCTTAGCTCCCTTTGCAAGCAGTACCCACATGCGAGCAGTTCCAAGTGAGCCCCTGTAGGTAAGAAGAGTTGTTAAAAGAGTGGGACTCCCATCAAAAAAAATTGTGTTAGTCCTTAACTTGGAAGTGCCAAAAGAATGAGTCGTCAGATAATGGGTTGTCAAAAGGTGGGGGCTTCCTGTAATTTTTACCAATGGGTCTCTAGGAGGGGAAAGAAACTTCAGGGTGAGTGGCACAAGAAAAGGAGAGTTCATTCATTGCATGTCAGATATTTAAAGCCTGGGCACCTATCTGCACCCATTTGCAGGTGATGTCAGGGTTCATTGGTTCAGCATGGACAGGTTTGTATAGAGGAGGAGATCAAGATGAAAGCTTTGGGCTCATTATGATATCTGGAGCAAGAAAGGAGTGAAGTTTTTTTGATGGACCAGCCCTGGCAACAGTGGTACAGGACTTGAAGCGGGGGAAACTGCTATGGTTTGGGTCTGAGCCTTCCACAAGCCCCTACAACAGCATAAGGCCTGGAAAAACTCCTCACATGTCATGTTTGCTGTAAGGAAGGTTGTGTGGGAGGCAAGCCCTAGTGGAAATGGTGGCAACCAATATGGCTGAACAACCACAAAAATGAACCCAACTCTGGGTTGACATCGGTTAGCTTGCTTTTACCTGCATTGCACTGGTGTCCATTTCTACAGTCTGATGGTTTTGAATTTGTCTGTTAATTCTAGGCTCCTTCAGCTGAATGTCTCCAAAGAGTTGTAGCATACACTGTCCTCATCCCACTACTTCCAGGAGCCCTGGATGATGTGGGATGCATCTATCCCTTCACTTTGCTTGTTCTTTGGGCCTCTTTCAGGGATGCAGTCACACTCCAGATGGAGACTGAACTGGCATTTGCAACCCCTCTGTCCCCAGTGCCCAGCTGCTTGCTCTTTTCTGACAATATCATGACCCTGGGATGAGAGAGGGTGGGCTCCTCGTGACAGCCATCTTGTGAACCCAGTTTTGCAAGCTACATAAAAAGTTAGCAGACTAACATGGCTTGTATGTGAGAATCCTTTGAATCAGTGTTAGCTCCAGATTTTGCAGAAAGTCAGTGTGATATAGTAGTTAAAGCACTGGAATGGAACTTTAGAGGTCTAGGTTCAAATTCCTACTGAATTGCCATTACTACTGCTACCACTACTGATCTTTATACTTCACCTTCCCCAAGACTGGGACTCAGAGTGGCTTGCAAATTTAAATAACTACAATATAATTAAGCATACCATTGGCCAGAATTAAAATAGAGTTACTGCATATACTCATGTATAAGTTGACCTCACATATAAGTCAGACTGCAAACCCTAGGATTCCATAGGATGTTGAAAGTGGAATAATAGCACTATAATAGTCTAATGTGGAAATGGCCACTGGCAGCAAGAAAGATAAGTAGCAAGGCCAAAGGGCTAGGAGTGAAGCCCCTGCCAGGGTACAGGTTTCAGCAGGTGCTCAGTTATACCATCCCTAGTGTTGGCCGTGGTCCCTATAAATCCTGGAGCTGTAAGAGAATTACCACACTTGGTATTTTAAAGTAATTTACCTGAGCCTGTGAAACGTATGTATACATTTCTCTCAATCAGCCATAGGAACACCTTGGCTCAGTTAATTATTCTCATTCACACTGCACAGGAGCCCTGGTGGTGCAGTGGTTAAATGCCGGTTCTGCAGCCACAAGGTTGTGAGTTCAATCCTGCCGGGCTCCATGTTGACTCAGCCTTCCATCCTTCTGCAGGTCAGTAAAATGAGTACACAGCTTGTTGGGGGCAATTAGCTAACATATTGTAAACCACTTAGAGAGCACTTAGCTGATAAACGGTATAGAAATACACATGCTATTGCTATTGCACAATAGTAGTATTGTGATTCTACTTTAACTACCATGGCTGCATCCTATTGAGAGCTGGATCTTGTAGTTTGCTGACCTCTCTTGCTACAGTTCTAAATGCATGCCTTCAAGTTGCCCCTTGACTTAAAGCAACCTCATGAATTTCATAGGGTTTTCTTAGACAAGGAATACTCAGGGGTGGTTTTGCTAGTTCCTTCCTCTGAAATATAGCCTACAGCATCTGGTACCCCCTGTTGGTCCCCCATCCAAGTGCTTACCAGGGCTGACCCTGCTTAGGTTCAAAGATACGTCGGAATCTCTTGCCTTCAAGGTATTTAGGCCTTAGAATTCTAAATGCCACTCCCTAAACTGAAAATGTGAGCCAACGTGGTGTGGTGGTCTGGGTTTCAGACCAGCATCCTGGAAACCACAATCTGAATTCCCACTTGACCATGGAAACCCACTGTGTGACTTTGGGCAAGTCACACCCTCCCAGCCTCCAAAGAAGGTAAAGGGAAAACCCATTCTGAACAAATCTTGCCAAGCAAACCTCATGATAAGGGGGGGTCACCATAACTTGGAAACAACTTGAAGGCACACAACACCAACAACAGGATGTTGCCACAGCCGTTAAAATGGAACATAATGCTATAATGGTGCAGGCAGTACCCTAGAAGAACTCCCTCACAAAACCTACATTTCCCAGGCACCTGTCATGTCAGGAATTTATGGTGGTACTCAGTCTTATGCTACTGTTTCCATGAAAGATAGGCTTTTAAACGTTTTACATGTTTCAACAGTGTTATAACTGAGTCTATTGTTTTGGGTAAGTCTACATTGGCATGGGATGGGATCTAATCCGCTGCTTATACATTTATAAAGTCTAACGGAATCACTCCATGGACAGTTTGCTTACCCTTGCGATATGCTCGTGGAAGGGAGTTTTTGCTTTTTGGAAAGTAACATGCCTATGCTTTTCTGCAGTTTCTTGGGATAATTCCTGACTATCGTTTTACTGTACTTGACTCAAAAGGCCAGATGTGTGATGGGAGAAAAAACACTGTGATTTAGCAGCATTAGGAATTACGCAGAATTGGCAGAGGGACAAAGGTTTATTTTTATTTTTTTTTAAAAAATACTGATTATGAGAGACTTCACATAGGCTTGACTTCTAAACTAGCTTGCTTAGAAGTAAGTCCATGGTAGTTGGCACGCTTATTTTGGAACAAACATTTACGTTAGTGGACTGTGGCACGATGAACATTTCTGAGATTTTTTTTTTATATATAAATATGTCTATCACCTTCTGGAACTATTCACACAGCCATTTCTGGGGGGGGACTCAATGCTAAGTGATGAGGGCTTTTTTTTTTTTAAATAACATTCACAAGGTAAAATGATCTTCATGAAACAACAGTCTTTGCCATAATATTGACGGGAAAGACCTCTTGTGGTTACCCTCTTTCATGTCAAAAATGATTGTGTGAAGGAAAAACAAAGAAAAAAAAATATTTTCACCTGGATGTTCTTTCTGAGTGCTCTCGTGGGCCTGCTTGTGATTCAATTCATGCAGGAAATAATTCACAAACAATGTTCCTCCTGACATTTTAATGTTTAGTAAATAAAAATGGAGCTATACGGATTGTACACAAACCTAAGTAAACATGGGCTTTTCTGACTCAATATTTCTTTTACATGCCTACCATTTAAGTTAGACTAAACCAGGGCAACATATTTTCTCTCCTATTGCAGCACTGCCAGTTCAGCTGTAGGAACAGTGGGCAGATGTATATATTTGCAAAATGCGCTGTTTGGCTTATCTTCCAGATTGTTATCAGTCCTTAAACCGGTGAATGTGAGAAAGGCCGCAAGGACTCGCATGTGCTGTAGACATAAACATGTTTAACTATTAGGCAGCAATTGTTAATGGAAGTCTAGATAAATACACTTGAGACAGGCTGTCCGTTGGAGAATGCTCAGTTCTCTTAAACCAGTGACCAGGACTAATTTTGGGGGGAGCTTGTGACTGCTGAGAGGCACTGTGGTAAAATGCTTGCTGTGCCATTCAAAGACCAGGTCTGGCTCAGCCGTCAGTCTTATTTCATGATCCCGCACCAGTCACACTCTCTCAGCAGCACAAGAAGACTTGAACCTTATTGCTTAGTTCCACCTGGTATAGACCTATTGAATCAGTTATTGGGTGGTAAGTCAACACTTGTTGCAATGCGTCTGTTCCAGTTGGGATCTAATTCGCATCTTTCACGCTTCTGTAATATTATAATATAATGTAATCACTCATAAGACAAAGTAAAAATAACACTGAGCGTGTGCAACGTGACTTGCCACACCAAGAATCAACCAGCTTAGAGCACAGGTTTCATTCATTTCTTCTTCTTGTTTGGATTTAACAACTTCCTAGGTAAGTAGTAGCCTGCCAGCCTCTAAGAGTAGTTGCCATTTGAGCCAGAATGAATATTCGCTTTAAAAATGACATTTTTTTCTTTCTTTCTTTCATAACATTCACAGCTTTGCACAACCTACTTGGGAGCCTAAAAGACATTCCTGCGAGTATAGCCATTTCTGCACTAGACTGTTATAGTGCTATGATTCCACTTTCAACATCCTATGGAATCCTGGGGTTTGCAGTTTCGGGAGGGGCCGGGTGGCCCCTCCTGAAACTGTAAACCCCAGGATCCCATAGGATGTTGAAAGTGGAATCATAGCACTATAACAGTCTAGTGCGGAAATGGCCTAAGTGATGTTACAGAAGACTGTTCTACAGAACCAATTTTCCAGTCCAGAGGAGGGATGTAACCCCACATCATGGTGTAAGGATGGTCATTCCCTTAGCTCTTTCTGTTAGCAGTGACATGATGCTCTGGTTCATTGCAACCCTCCTTCTCTTTGAAGCTGCATATAGCAGGTGAAAATTCAGCAGAGGGTGACTTCCTTGTCTCTGTATTTTCATGTCTGGAAGAGCTACATTTGTTGGGTTTTTGATTGTGATACAACTACTAACCCCTGCCATCTTTGCCAGAAATGAAGGTCCAACTTGGTAGGAGTAAAGTATGCTTGATTTTCAGCCAAAAAGCTAAGAAGTGAGCAGGAATAAATTATGATTGTGTAGTTTGAAAATGTCTCCACCCTTGTTTCTTGGATAGGAAAACACTCTTCATATGCTCAAAAACTCTTCACTTAATTCCATATCTGTTTCTTCCAACTACCAGAGTATAAATGAGAGAGGGTTCCTGTAGCTTTATGAGGTTGCCATAAGTCAACAGACAACTTGAAGGCATAAACACAAACATGTAGAAGAGGGAATTGTATGAGATGTGGCTGGTATAACAAGAAGCATCCACTGAAATTCTGTCAACTATTAAAAGTACCACAGCTGTCTCCAGTTTTTGCTCTTGCAACCCTACTTCCAAGGGTGGCACATCCATGGGTGGTGTTACCATGGTATAATCAGAGAAATGGGGCTGAGGTTACAAGGCAATCAATACTCGCATAAGACAACATCCCTCCATAGATAGACAAGCATTATTTGCACCTGGACAGTGGCACACAACTTAGGGAGGGAAGCACAGAAGGCCTTCAGTAACTGGGAATGAGAAACAAAAATATTTTGGGGGGGGATTATAACTCACAGAATCCCCCAGCCAGCATGCCCAGTTTCCATCCAGACTGAGAGACTAGGGAAAGTCAAAGTTACAATATTGCAAATTACATTACAATTGCAGTAGTCAAAATTACATTCCCCCCGTACTCTCCCTGTAACCATGAAATATTTAGCAAGTAGCGAGAGAGAGAGATAGTGGCTGACCATGTTTGCAAAGCTCAGCTGCTTAGTGCCACAGTGGGCAAATTCTGATAGGAGAGGTTGGTTCTACAGAGACTGACTATACCAGTCAGTTGCTCAGCACAACATGGGTATCATCTAGTGAGCAGAATGTGGAGCAGGTGCATATGCTGTATTCTGAGACCACCTGTTGCAAATCTCTATGGCTACCTATGACATCATTCCCACACTTCCGAGTCAGCTGGGGTCAAAACATAATACAAAACTGAAGCAGATCCAATGTTCCCAAGTGTACAGACAGCTCCCGGTTTGAGCAATGGGATGGGCATATTTTATTGTATTTCTACCACAAGGAGGGAACCTCCAGTGGCACAGACTTTGATGCACTGAGATCTTGATTTGGGTGGTGAATGCTCTGATATTAGTGACTTTAAAGCAGATTGTATGACAAGGAAATGTAAATCCTGCATGCTTAGTTGTGCAAAACCACAGCAACTTCTAAAATGTACACTTTCCCATTGCACAGCCATTCCTTCCATTATTCCATTCCAGCCATCCATTATTCTCAGACACATTTTGGATGCCTTTCTAAAAATGTTGACATGGAGCTGCTTAAAATGCTTCACAAATGCTAATTTAATTGCTTTAAAAACATGGTCTGGAATGCTATGAAAGGGATGAAATGGTGATTTTGCAGAGGTTAGGAAAGTCAAAGTTTATTCAGCGCTGGAACAAGAAAATGCCTGGAAACCCAATGTATACTACCCAAAGTTCCACTATAAAGGAAGATCAGTGTGTAAATCTAATAAATGAATAACGTATAGCTAATTTTGGGGAGGGGGTTACTTTCAAAAGTGAAGACCTTTTGAATGTAGAGTGTTCCTCATTTTTGGAAATGTGTTATACTTCTCAGCCACTGTACACATTTATGATTCATGTTTTGCCCGGCTTAGACATTCCACTGTTGTAGGCAAGATTCCCAGATCCACATGGTGTCTGGATATAAAGGAGCTATAAAGGTTTGACATTCTAGCAGGGAGCCTATAAGCTAAGCCAGAGTTCAGCCTAGTGAATTATCGACCCAGAGAATTATTTATTCACAGTGTCATCCAACATTCATCGCACTCTACAAAGTAGCATAAGAATAGCAACTTAAATTTCAGAAAGTGGAGGACACAGCAGAGAGATGGGGCAGAGAATGGAGAAAAGGAAGAGCCAAGGGTATCAGGGCAAATTATGAAAATATGTTGCTCATGCTTCTTTTCAGTTTGAGGACAAGGATTAAAGGATTAAGCCAAATATCTGAAATAGATCCACTCCAGAGTGAAAAGATGGATGAAACTGGTTGAGCTTTAGTAAGCATAGCATATGATGTTCTCTTTGCACCAGCACTACTCCCTTCCAAAGTTGAAGTTATTAAAAAAAAAAAAAGGATTGTTAGTTCTGGTGTATTCAGCAGTTCATAAGTATTTCATCCCTGCTGAACAGGTCAGGATTTTAAAAACCAGCAGGATCTATTTGATCAGGAATAATAGTGAGATAAAAGATGTGTGTGTATGCATAGGAAGCAAAGTCTCAAACTATTTTCAGCTCAACATTTCAAAAAGAGTTTTTGCTCGCTCCAGTCTTAGACTTAAGGACTTCTTTGTTCAGCCATTCTATCTGCATTTTGTTCTATTTGAATAGAATTCATAAGGGAGATCTTTCATACATCTTAGTGTAGCAAATGTCTATATTTAGTATTTCTGCAGTTTCACCAACTATATATATATATATATAGAGAGAGAGAGAGAGGTATTTTACCATAAACCTGAGTTATGTTAACACCCTTTTTGCCATTAATTTCCCACACAAAATAACTCCAGTGCTAAAACATTGTTAACTCTGTTAGCTGAAGATGAACAAAAAAACACAAAACATTCATTCACTGGCAAAAGCCACTGGAATGAATTCTGCACATCTGTTTTCATTCCCCTTTTAACATAATGTCCTTAATATAATTGCTATTTAATTTCTCCACTGTGAAAGTAGCAGTTCAGTAGAAAAGTAGTTTCTCCTCGTAGAGAGATTCTGCTCTGGAAACTTCCTTCCCAGAGAGAATACATTTGAAGTAGACTTTCACACTACCTGATATGAAATTCCTTGTGTCAATGATTCTGAAATATATGGAGCTCTTGCTTTAACTGGCTATTTTTTTCTTCCATGGGAAAAAGGACAGCCCAAGAGAAGGAAAGTTTTCCCCCTGCACCTCAAAATATGCTCTCTAGAACCAGAAAATTATGCTCATCTTATAGACAAACCAATGTTCTAACTTTACCAATGATCAGGCAGAAGTACTATGAAGTACCATTTGGCATACAAAAGGGACAAAAATTGCAGTAATAAGACAGGTAAAATTGCTTTATATTTACCATGTGATTGATTTTGATCAAATTTTTTAAAAAGCGAAGGAGCTAATACTGCCATATCTTTCAAGCAACAGAATTATTCTGCTGTAGGAGATAGCTGGCATTCATTGTCTACAAGATACTTTGCCAGACACAATGAAGAGGAAGCTAAATAAAAATGTCCATGCAGATTGGTTAAAATGCAGACATTTCTCTCTCTCTCTTTTTCCCCCTAGTCTGCTGAGATGGTAGCCAAATCCAAAAGCTACAGCTTTACAGACAGGGTGGAACTACTTGTTACTGGAGACTCGGAGCTGCTGCCAAAAATGGCATCTCGGTGTCAAGCACTCCCCTGTAGAACATGCAGAAACATTTAATGACTTCACCACACCGCACGTTTTCTCCAACGGCCATTGGGCAATGCTCAGTGATGTGACGCTTCAAGTGGGGTTGGGAAAATGCAGAATGTGACGACATCATGATGGGAGAGAACTGACAAGATGCGTTACAGAACATTGGAGGAGAACCCCAACACAGGAGGCTCTCCGGAAGCTGCTCCAGGTCTCGGCTAATGCATACCACTGCTCTTTGCTAGAAACAGGTAAGAAGCAAATGACACCATGAAGAGATCACTGTCATCCCACAACTCTGTACCTGGGTTGGGGGATGTGTGCTCTGCCAGTTGTCATCCGACTGCAAACTCCATCAGCCTTACCATACCCAGTGGTAAGGGATGATGGAAACTGTCAACAGTTTGGAAGGATACATGTTCCCTGCCCTGGACTATGTAAAACCTACTCTGTCCCCGCTCCCGCTTTTTATTATTACTTATGCATGCATTAGAACAGGCATGGGCAACCTAGGCCATTTCTGCACTACACTGTTATAGTACTATTATTCCACTTTCAACTTCCTGTGGAATTCTGGCGTTTGTAGTTTACTGAGGCCCTCTAAATGCTCTTCCCTAAACTGCAAACCCCAGTATTCCACAGGATGTTGAAAGTGGAATAATAGCACTATAACAGTGTCATGCAGAAATGGCCCTGGTGTCCTTGAGATCTTTAGGACTATGTAAGCCCCAATTGGTAGGGCCAATGGCCAGAGGCTAAGGAATGAGCCCCAAACATCTCGAGGTCCCCAGGTTGCCTGCCTTGGCATCATGGTTCAAAGGACTCCATAGACATTATCCTAACCAATTTCAAAACAGGCTTTGGAAGTGGATGGGAATGATTATTACAGTACAAGCAGCTGGGAGGCTACAGATTAGAAATCATAAATTATCCAGGGCTGCATAGCCAGTTATAGGCTGGAAAGACTGGAATTGAGGAATTCCCTGGCTCAAGGATTTATACATAGCATGCTACTGGGGTCATGGGAGAGCGACAAGGACTGTTCCGGACAACTTGCAGGCGCTGGCCCATCTGCACCAGCTTTCAGGCTTGCAAAAAAAAGAAAAGAAAGAAAAAAGGGAGGGCGCAAAAGAGCATCTTACCGTTAAGTCCTCCCCGTAGAACCGGACCATGGAGGTGTCTGCCACCAGCAAAGTCTCCACGTAGCGAGCCTGGGAGGTGAACCGCTTGGTTCTGCCGCTGCTGCTGGCGTGGGCCCCGTCGGGTCCCCCCTGGGCTTCCCCTTCTGTGCTGTCCTGGAGGGCTTCTTTCGCCCAGCCCCTCCTCTGGAGCTGGTGGACCTGCAGGAGAGGATCCCCGCTCCCTCGACCTTGAGGCTGGATGACATACTTGTCTCCGTCCAGCCAGAAGGAGCCGCGGATGCCTTGGCACAGGCTGACGGCCACCAAGGAGTCCGGCTGCGCGTTCACCGTCCCGGAGTAGAAGCATCTTCTTTGCGGCGCGGCGTCTTCCTCGCCCTCCTCGCCCGCCGGGAAAAACTCGGCGCTCGTCCCCTGCCGGCCGATGCGCTGGATCCTGAGCCCCGGCGCTAAGAAGCGGGCGTCGGGCTCCAGGCGCAGCACGAACTCCCTGCCGAAGGCGGCGAGGGCGCAGGCCACCTGCCCTGCTCCGCGGCGCACGGGAGCTGCCATCCAGACGGGCACCACCTCCTGGGAGTCGCTGTTCGGGAGGGCCAGTGCCCGGGCATGGGGAAGGAGCGGCAGCAGGGGGAAGAAGAAGAAGAGGAGGAGGAGGAGGAAGAGCGAGCCGGGCGCAGGTGCCAGCCTGCCAGGGAAGGGCTGCTGTTGGAGGAAGACGGGCATAGATGCTCCAAGCCGGGAGAGGGGAGAGAAAGCGTTGGGGAGAGAGAGAGGCAGAGAGGGCTCGGCGCAGCTGGAGAAGCAAACTCCCAGCTGTGGGAAAAGGAGGCTGCAAATCTGCAAACTCCAGGAGTTGGCGGCCGGGGAAGGCTCTGGATTAAATTAAAACTGATATGGGGGAGAAGGGAAAGAGAGAGAGAGAGAGCGCAAGGCGCGGGTGGGTGGGCGATTTTTTTTTTCCTAGCAAGTTGCCCAAGTGTGCAGGGAGAGGTGGGGGGAAAAAAAAGTCCTCTTTCTGCCCCCACCCCCAAAGCCTGGACTATGGGTAGCGTGAGAGGGGCTTTCTTCTGAGAGTCAGCCTCCCAAGCACCTCTTGTACCTTTCCAGGCAAGATGTCATACAATATCATACAAAAAAGAAGCAGCAGCAGCAGCAGCTGGAAGGGCGACTGGTCCACTTGGAGCTGAAAGAGGCTTGGAAGGGGGACTGTGCTTCTGATGGCTCTCCCTCTTTGAGTGTTGTCCCCCTTTTGCAAAGGAGCTCTTTAAGCTCTCCCTGGATGGCTCTTTCCTCAATCTTTGAAGCACCAAAGCAGACTCCAGAGTCCTCGGTATTTATACTTTCTTCCCCCTGCTTTGACATAAGAGGGTTATTTTTGATCTCACGATTCCACATTCCCCTCCCCTGGGACCTGGAAGAGGAGGAGGAGGAGGAGAAATGAAAAGCGGGGTGTGTGCATGTGTGTGTGTGTGTGTGTGGAGGGGGGGAGCTTTTGGATGCAATTGGAGGCCAGTCGGGAGCTGGGAGGACCCGCCTCTCTTGCTTAAGTGTCAGCTTAAATACTCCCCCCAATTCTCTGGGCGTTAACTCTTTCAAGACCTGGCTCTATAGTAATTAGTTCTTTAAAATATTCTTTTTTCCCCTGCTTTCGCTGGCGCTCCTTGACAAGAAGCCTTCTGTTTCTATTTCCTTTTTTCGGTCTTTTTCCAAGGCTCTGGGGAAGGGAAAAGCTTGTCATGGGGAAAAGGGTTTTAAATCCGTATATATGTTGCTGCTATTTATTATTATTCCAGTTGGGAAATAGGAAAAGGGCATAGCTGGGTATATAAAGGCATTTATAGAGGTTGTATGGAAATAAAATAATGGATTCTATTCTTCTACACAAGTTCTTTCGAACTGGAAATATTCTGGAATATGTCATTTATTATTTTTTAAAGGAAAATATTACTTAGTACATACTGTTCTTCTTGCGATCCTTGCCAGGATATGTTAATCACAGAAATAAAAAGGAAAAGAATTCCCATCACAAGAAATAGGGAAAAAAATGTACTTTATGCTTATTTGGTTTTTATAAACATCCCAAAATACAAACCTTCTTTTGTCTTGACCTCTCTAACCGGATTGTGTCTTTATTTATAATAAGCCTTTTATTACGCACAAACTGTCTGCTACAAGACATTATCAATTTTGTTGTTTGTGTGTATTGCTGATGGAGATATGGTTTATTTTCAGAAATCTCCCTTCTTGTGGAACATTATGACACTGTATGAAACATTAAGGGTGTCCCTGGATTTATCTCCCTAGACTTTCATCTGTTTCTTTGCCAAGCTTTGCAAATTCCAAACATGACAGCTCCGAGCCCAATGTCGTGCTGCATCTCTGTTGGGTACTCTTTCGTTTTATTACATTGTCCATCAAAATTTTTAGGCTCAAGTTTCCAGATATTATTGTTGTTGTTGTGTGCCTTCAAGTCACTTCTGACTTATGGCAATCCTAAAGCGACCCCATCATGGAATTTTCTGGGGCTGAGAGTTTGTGATGTCCCCAAGTCGAGTTTCTGTGGCTGAGCTGGGAATCAAACCCTGGTCTCCTAGGTCATAGTCTAATGCTCAAACCACTACATTGTGCTGCTCCTCTGTTTCCAGATATGCCTCTAACAATTCAAAATGTTTTTTTCAAAGAAAATAAAGATAACATCCCCATCCAAACCTCAAATTAATGAGCAGCAATGATTATGATTCAAGAATTCACACATCAGCCAAATGATGGTCGGTAAAAAACAGTTCTTCAAGGTTCTTTTAAAAGCTAGTATCAGTTGGGCCATAAAGGGACAGAGTTTTAAGGGTAGGAGGATGTCATTAAAAGAGTCCCATGTCTTGCACCTACCAATGTAACATTAGGCAAGAGAGCAGGATTGCTGAAGTTCAATTAAAAGCAAAGGTAAGTTTACAGGAGTGCAGTCAGTTTTGGTATTTCCCTACTATGATGAGGAAAAGTTGATGCCTGATCCTTTTTTCTTCTTTCTCCCCAACACAGACCTTTAAGTGGTCTAGAACAGGGACTCCCCAATCTCAGATCCCCAGATATTGTTGGATTACAACTCCTAGAATCCTTAACCATGGGCAATGCTAGCTGGGTCTAAATGCAAGAAATTAATGAAACAGCTGATTGAAAATGGAGCAAATCCTTTAGAAAAGCCACAGATATATGGGAAGAAAGAATAGTTTTCTGATATATTGCATGCATGCTTGATATCCTTTTTGGTCCTTTAACCCTCCTGCAATGGAATTTTCTGAAGCCTTGTTCCCGTCCCTAACACTGTAAGGGAGTAAATTTTGCCTAGCAATGATCATCCACCGTTCTCCATTAATTCCCAAGGAGAGAAGCAAGTTATCAGGATTTGAGCAATCCCCCTTTACCCTGCAGCCACAAAGCCCCACAGATGTAGTCCCTACCTCCCCTTTTGCAATGTGCTATTTAAAGCCTTAATCCCCCCAAATATTTGGAAGAATAATATAGGCAGTGTTTTGAGGTTCCAGATACCTGCCTCCCTGAGAGCTAGAAAATCAGCTTTGTGGTAAAGTCTTGGGGATGGAGGGTTCAGTGTTTAAAGACTTTTGACTCTGCATAAATATCCTGTGTGACCGATGAAGGGAGAGTATTTACATCTGCTCATCTCGGTTGAAAAGCCACCTCCGTATACTCAGACGCACACTGGCTGTGTCTGTAAATAGCGGTGTGCTGTCCAGTGACCAAAGTTTCTAGTGATTGAATTTCTTTTTATAAAGTGTAGGTTTTTTTTAGTCCTTTTTTAAAAATAAAAAACCCAAAATAACAACAATGCAAAAAATAGGATGGATGTTCACCAGATTTTCATTCTTAACAATTTCATATCCCTAAAGACTATGCACGGTTGCAGCACCCTTGATGTAAAAAGTTCCAGAAGTAAAATTCCAGAATGTCCCAGTGGCTGGAGCATTTGCTGATATTAGCAGCACAACACAGATTGCTGCAGGGAATCTGGTCCGTAAGGCAAACTGAGAAACTGAGCTGACCTGTCAAAAGATGGCAGGTGTATTAAAATATCATAAACAGAGATAGGGAGTTGGATATGAGGGAGCTGAACCAGAGTGCAGAAGGAAGAGCCAAAAGAGTTGAAGGGCAGATTGGGTTTAATGGAAGGCAGGAGAAGAATCTGGAAAATGACTAATAGAGCCTGGAAAAATTACTTTTTGGACTACAACTCCCAGAATTCTGCAGCCAGCTTGGGAAACTGTTGTCAAAATGTGCTAATTAGTTAGTTCCAACCCCCTCAAATGTAGTTGCTGCTACAGTTCAATTTAAAAATGATTCTTTATTTCTCATAATTAAAATAAATCCTTCAATAGTTATTTTTATGTTATACGACACATTCAAATGCCACAGCCCCTGGCATGTGGTCCAAAACACACCTTAAGCAGGGAGGCCACACATTCCTGTTACTATAAAACTAACTAAAATAGTTACAGTTGCAATGAAATAGAGTAAAGGTATCCTCCTTTGCATTATAGTTGCACAACATAACTTAAGCATGTCTTTGTTCTTGCAGAAAAGGAATTGTTTACAAGAAACTAAAATAGCTACAGTTGCAATGAAATGGAGTAAAGTTATCCCACTTTGCATTACAATTGCACAAAATAATTTAAGCATGTCTTTGTTCTTGCAGAAAAGGAATTGATTGCAAGAAACTTGTTTGCACCAAGTTATTTCCAAGCTTGAGACAGCAGAAGAACATTCAAGGAAGAGCAAGTAGTCACAGAGGTGCACCATGAGCTGTGACATAAGCGAGAGTCTTTGGGTTGACCTGGAGGTCTGGCACATAGAGTTCAGAGAAAGCCAGTCCTGGAGGTCTAATGACTGAGAAGGAAGGAGCCCTCTGCTGGTGTCTTTAACATGACCAGCTAGTTCATGGAAAGACAGTTGCCTACCGATAAGGCAGTAAGGTGCTTGGTCAGTCAGTCCTCCTGTTAGATATTTCGTTTATAAATTAATTGTGTGCTTTCTTGTGCTTAAATCATATCCACCTCCAGGATCAGAAAGGCATGCTACAAGTGCTCTCCACTGTCTGATTCTGTACACACATCAAAGAAAGCATTTTCCAATCCTGCCTGAAACATCCTCCATTAGGGCATTTTACAGCCTGAGGAACAACTTAAGCAGAAATAATATTAAGGACCTGTAGAAGAAACAAGGAGAGCAACGGCGGTATGGTGGTCTGAGTGCTGGACAAGGACTCCAGGGGACCAGGATTCATGACCCTGCTGAGACATGGAAGTCCCCTGGGTGATCTTGGGCATGTCATACTCTCTCAGCCTTAGAGGAAGATATTGGTAAACCTTCTCTGTCTGTATCTTGCCAAGAAAACCTGCAGGCAGGGTCACCATAAATCAGAGTCAGCTTGAAGGCACATAACAACAATGGAAAAGAAGCCAGATTGGCTTGGTGAATGGCAGGGGTGGAAACTGGTAGAGCCTTCATTTCTGAATACACCTCCCCATTGGCTATGTTGGCTTAGGGTTACTGGGAAATGTACTTCAATCATTCCTACTTTGGTGTATGAGAATGACTGGTGGGGAGTGAGGAGGACCAGAACTGAACAGAAGTGGGGATGATTGCATTTCTGCATGCTTGCCTCCATTTATATTAACAGTGTTAACAGATGAGAGCACATGGGTGTAATCTCACTGAATAAAGTTGGTGTGTTTGCAAAATTTCCCTAGTCCAATGCATTTCCAAAGTACAGGATTTTCTGCTTTCTCCTATTTTTAACATGTATTATTATCTTATCAGGATACCTAAGATGGTAAGCAATTAAAATCTATACTATAGTTTTAGAAGATCGGTCCTATAATTTAGTCAGCCCTCCACATTGGCAGGTTTGATTTTCATGGATTTGGTTATTTGCAAATTTCTTCAATCCTTGCCCCCCGCCCACACTTTAGGTGCTTCGTTATCGGGGAACCTTCCCTCTTGGTGGTTCAGATGAGGCCATAAAGCTCTTTAAAAACTTGCCTCTAGTCTTCTTCCTCCTCCTCCTCTAGCTACTGCTTGGTCAGCCAAGGATGGCTGACAGCCCAGTTTCTCAACACCACTAACCTGAATCCCCTCCGACATCCAAGGAAGGAGACGGGTGTGAGAGAGGAAGTATAGGCAACCATGCTGACCCACTCCCCTTCCCCTCTCCTTTTCCTGAGCTGGGAGACTTCCGCACTAGACTTTTATAGTGCTATGATTCCACTTGAAACATCCTATGGCATCCTGGGATTTGCAGTTTTAGAAGGGGTCACCTGGCCCCTCCCGAAACTGCGAACCCCAGGATTCCATAGGATGTTTCCATAGGATGTTTCAAGAGGAATCATAATGCTATAAAAGTCTAGTGCGGAAATGGCCCTGGTTTGGACTCTAGGTGCCTATTCTCATCAGCATGCCTTTGCCCCCTTCCCACAGACACATACACACACATTGTGATATTTGTGATTTTTCCACTTTTGCCAGGGTCCTGTGCCCCTAACCCTAGCAAATGTGGAGGGCCAGCTGTATAACAAAATTTAAAATCGACAAAACAGTGATACCTTGATTGGGCTAACAAAAATGCCCAAAATACACAATGCATGCTTTTGAAGCTTCACCAACTTCTGCTTCAGGCAAAGATGTTAAAAATCAGACAGAAGCAAAATGACAATGTTAGAGTCACAGGCCTACATGTTGTCTCAAATGTTTCAAAAGTTTGTAGTTGGCCGAATAAATATATCACTGTTCTGGGGATTTAGGATTTTGTTGGATTTTGCTGTATGGCCAACAGGGCTACCCCTGACTGTGTTTTATCAAATTAAAGTCTGACAGCCTTTTTTGCTATACAAATCCATGTGCTTGTCACCAGATTGATCATGTTACCTAATGGGACCAAAATGAAGACTGCGTTAAGTTTTTCAATCATATCTGTTGACAGCTTTCTGTCCCTTTCCAACAAATTTCTAGAATGTAAATTTATGACCTGGTTTTGACCAAACTGGTATTTAGATTTAGGTTGACATTCCAAACGTTTCCATGCAAGTTCAGGACCGTTTGTCAAACTTTGACTTTTTTGAGGGTGGGGGGAAACCTTTGCTGTTTGTGATACACTTTGCATGGAACATGGCATGAAATTTTTTTTTTTAAAGTTTCAGTTTTTCACTTCATCCAATGATAAGTACAATCAACCTCAGCCTAGGCAACACTGCTTAAATTTCCTGTTTAAAAGAGATAATGTTAATACCTACTACAGGCAAATAAAACTGATGGAAGATAAAACAAAAATTATAAAAAAAAAAAACCACAGTCAGAAAACCAGAAAGCATCAAAAGCATTAAGTGTCATATAAGCCTCCAATACCTCTAAGTCATTTCCAGATACACTATGGAATAAAAAGATCTTTACTGCAAGCATACATAAAAAAGAATCCTGTAGTATCTTAAAGACTGACAGCTTTACTGTGGCATGTGCCCCACGCCATGGCCCCTCCCGAAACTGCAAACCCCAGGATTCCATAGGATGTTGCAAGTGGAATAATAGCGCTATGACAGTCTAGTGTGGAAATGGCCTATGCTTGGCAATGAGATCATCTAAATTGCGCATAAAAGGTGCATGAAGACTGCATGGCAATTGCAGAAAAAAGGGAACACAGGAAACAACCTAATATAGCTGAGCCTCTGGAAATGGTAACATATACATGGATATTTGCTCTCTATTATATCTTATTCACAACCTAAATAATCCAAACAGCAAATACCCCCCAGTTACTTCCATCTAGGGAATCAACTTACTTGCTTATGTACTTGGCTTCTTACCAGGACTCTAGCCACTTTGACCTGAGTGTTAATCTAGCCCTCATGTCCTTTTGTTTTCAGAGAAAAGAAACAAGTGTAAACCCAACATATTGGTCACTACAAATCCCATATCTCCCTCCTTCCCTTCCCCTCCTTGCACACGCACATCCTAAATCCTAGCATGTGATGGGGGTGGGGGAGAGAAAACATTAAACATACATGTCAGCATCACAGATCCAACAGGCTGATGAAGAAACTCATTTCATGCCCATCTCTGTTGAGGTGTGACTCAGAAAAAAAAATCCTGTATAGAATGAAATCTTTTATTTGCTACATAAGCTACATCTTTCATTTACTTTCTTTCTCATTATTAAAAAAAAATCACATCCTACTTCAACAGTGAATTTGTCTTTTCCTCCTATTGCAAAAATAAAATAAAAAAAAGAGCAAAAAAAAAAGGTGAACCTTTCCATTTGAGGAGCTGTGGGTCTCACAACCGAACGCCTAAAGCCATTCCCTATGGGATAATACTGTCATTCTAGATGTCTGGTTAGCCACTCATTTTTAGTGATCACGATGCCTAGCAGGTTCTGGGGCTTTTAGTTAAAAAGAAACTTTTCTAAACACACATATATGATCACACTCATTGAGGGAGAGAGAGGAACTGAGGGTTTAGTCCACAAAAATAACATTTTCAAGCTTTGCCTTGAACTAAGGAAATACTGAGGGTCCAACTAAGCTGGCTCACTCGCACATTGGGTGAAATTTGCTCAGTCAAAGTCTCTGCGAAGCCCTTTATGGAGAAAACCTGCATTCTAGAAGTCTCAATGCTCCAGTGTGGAGAAATTCCTGCCTGCTCCTCCAATTTTCCTGGCTCATTGACTTCTTATGTCTTTCCTTGTCAGGTGAATATCTGCATTGCTAAGGATGGAGGAAGTGAACCAGACAATTCTGTTCTAACTTGCCATGTATGTGCTGGTAAGGACCCCTTATCTGCTGACTGTTGCCAAATGAATCAGTCAATCAATGCATCAATCAATGCATCAATGCTTGGTTTGAAAGTAGCTGCAACACAGAGTCCTGCCTGTGTGATGCTTGCACACAATGCTTTGGCACAGGAGGCATTGCATTCCCACTCCTATGACCTCTCTTTACTTTTGACCTTGGAGGACACTGTTGGTGGTTTTTGATTCTAGGTGGTCCCAGTTTTTCATTAGTTGTATAAATGGTAGCCTGGAATTTCTGATCGTTTCAGTCAGCCTCCCAAAGGCTGATTAAAGTACGTTTGGAAGACTATCCCAAGACACCCCAGACAAACAAAATGTCTACCTTTTTTCAGGGCCACTTTTAATGAAGGGAGTAAAAGAAATGAACAGCAAAATACCCAGCAGGTTTAAGGCAGAGCCCAGAAAGCTATGTTCAGGGCTACAATTCTCAGAATCCTTAACCAGCATGACCTCTGCCTGGGCCAAGGATTCTGAGACCTATAATCCAAAAAGTAATTTTTACAAGCTTTGGGAAGGACGAATCTGCTTCATTCATCTCGTCCTGCCTGTGCTCTCAAACGTTCTACCCTGTGTATGTCTTTGAAAGTACAAAGGAACTTTTCCCTTGCACCACCTGATGTGCATTAATGTCCTCTCTTGTTGTGCACCCTTTGCATGTTTGCTTTAATCAAGTGCAACATCAGCTGGGATTAGGCTGAGCTGTCCTAAATCAGGCATCTCTTTAAGGCTGGTTCCCACATTACATATCAGGATAGGGTTTTGCACATATGAGCATAATTCTTTCACACTTCCATATCCATGAAAGCAAATAGTGGGTGGTCCAGTATCTCATGGATGTTACATAAGACAAATTGAGTGATATGCATCTCTTTTAAAAAAAGAAAAGTACACCCAAGATGCTGGAAGCTGGTGCTTTCTGACAGCTAATGGCTGCCAGCACACAAATTACCTTGTCTCTGTGAATGCAGATGCAGGAACAAGAGCTGTGTGTCCAAAATTATGCCCCGATATATTGTGGCAGCTAGCCATTCGGTCATTGCCTCTGAAGTGTCAGAAGTCAGATAGGGACAATTATCACTTCTATGAGGAGCAACCTGGTGTCTGTTAAGACATTGGCTTGCCATATGCATGTGGTAACATCTTAAGGAGCATTTGTTTCCTGTGTACTAAATGTGCTGTTTGATGTACTCTCTAGCAAGTTCCCCCCCAAAAAATAATAACAGCAACTAAAAAGAAACGTAGAGCACTTGAGACTCTTGTTCTGCGTGAGGTTAATGATTTTGATGTTGAAAGTTTTTGTCCTTGAAGGTTTGTCAATATCTAGTCCAGATGGCTGTTGGGAGTGGGATTTTTTTTTAACTTATACTAAGGTGCCACTGATGAACATTGTTAATGCAGTACTGAAAACAGAAATGGAGGATTAAATGATATATTAAATATATACTTTACTCCATGTGGCTTTTAAAAGTTTTAAAAGTTCAGTTTGTAGACCTGGCAAATGGGAAAATGGAATTGAGTACTGATTAGCCCCAGAGTGTCTTAGAAGTTGGTAACAGGTGTTGTAAGGTTCAGCCAAAGGATTTTATCCACATCAGTTCCTTGCTTCCCAGTGTGATTTTATCTGGCCTCCAATGAAATGGAATATCTGGAGATTTGGGGCAGGAAAAACAAAATGCATCTTCATTTATCACATAGTTAAACTCTGGAACTTGCTACTACAAAATGTTATGATAAATAGCGATTTAGGTGGTTTTAAAAGAAGATTAGACAATATTTTAGAGGATGGCTAATTAGCCAGTGGCTACTGGTCAGACCACAACTCTGGAGACCAGAGTTTGAATTCCTGTTCGACCATGGAAACCTACTGGGTGACCTTGAACAATTCACTCTCTCTCAGCCTCAGACGAAAGCAAAGGCAACCCTCTCCAACCTCGAACAAAGCTTGTCAAGAAAACCCTGTGATAGATTTGTCTTAGGGCCACTATAAGTCAGAAATGACTTGAAGGTACAAAGCAACATTAAACAAAATAGTCATAATAGTTCTGGATCAGAGGCTGCATGCTTGAGAACAGCATATGCTGAGTGGCATCTATTCTCTTCAAGTCTGGTTTCTGGGCTTCCAAGAGGCATCCAATTGCTCATGGTAGGAAACATGTTGCTTTTCATCTGATTCTGATCCAGTACTACTTTCCACTCATTTCCTAAACTTGCACAAACAAGGACCTTAGAATTCAATTGAGTTCTTCAGGTGTAGTTATCGCAGGCAGCGGTTCTCAGTCTCAGGTTATCTAATATCTCACCAATCAATCTGTCAAACAGCCAGAATCCTACTACAGTAGAAACAAAAAGCCCACCTTTTCATGAGATTTATATCTTTACAGGCATTATGTTGTTATGTTTATCATCTGTGGTAAGTTAGTGGAAACAGGGGAGCAAAGGATTAGTAGAAACACTTGAGTGCCCGAAGTCCATGTTGTGTTGATACCTTTATCAGGCCACGCAAAAGATTCAAAACTCTTCATGCTAGCTGTTGAAGCTTCATGGGCTTCCTCATTCAGCAAAGCTGTCAAAAGCATGCAGGAGAGAGGAAAGACGCTGATGGTGTTCAAGTGATGTTGCTTATGTCTTATGGGCAACATAGGTGCTCCTGCATTTAAGCATCCAAAGTTATTATTAGTATGACAAAAGGCACAGCGAGATCATCCATGACCGATGGAGCTGTAGGAGATGGCTCATGATGCTTCCAGAAGGATGTTGGAACTGAGGGAGACTGAGTTCTTAATAACAGTAATGCAAACTCTGTGTCCCATCTAGCAATATATGTACCACTGATGGAGAACCACTGATTCTGTTGACCTGCATCCAGAACATGTTGATTTTATGGCACATAATAGGCATGCAGATGTGGTTAATTCTGTTTGCATACAGCATGAGATACTGAACTTGGGCCATTTCTGCACTAGATGGTTATAGCGCTGTGATTCCACTTTCAACATCCTATGGAATCCTGGAGTTTGCAGTTTCAGGAGGGGAGCCTGGTCACCAGGTTTCCATGGTTGAACTGCAAACCTCAGGAATCCATAGGATGTTGAAAGTGGAATCATAGAACTATAACCGTCTAGTTTGGAAATGGTCTTGATTATTAATGTCTACATCATCATCTAGGCATAGCATGTAACTACAGATTGGGAGACTACATCAGGTATCTGTAAATTTTCTTCACTGCTAGTAATGTTCTAGCAAAAGGTTTGGAATGACAATTAATAACACACATGGATTTTAAGATCTCAGCTTTATGGTCCTGTCTGCTCAGCCAGTGTTAATGATTTTTTAAATGTTTTTAACCACAAAACTACCACTAGATGTCAGTATTGTCTCACTGTCTGTTGGTTTTACTGCAAAAATGGATGCAAAAATTGAGGGACCAAATAGTCATAAAAATTACCAATTAATTCTGTGTACTCAGTAGTTGTTGCCCAATGCAGTACGCTCTGTGAAGTGTGATAAAAGAGTAGTGAAAAGCCATATCAAAGTCGTTACACCAGCGTCTCATTTAAGAATACCCTGATATTGGGACTGCAACACCATCATAAAAGTATTAATAACATATTTCAATTGATAAAATTGTGTTTTTGAAGCAAGAAGCATATTGTATTTGTTTTAAAAGATGCAAACATGTACCATGGGATGTTCATCTCTGAAAAGGCATGATTCCTCAGAAAAAAATAAAACAAAACAAAACATGTGTGTGTGTGTGAGAGAGAGAGAGAGAGAGAGAAGCAGGAGACAGAACACTGCTTTCAAGATGTGCCTGCCATCTTAAGAAAGGAAAATTCAGTGGAAGAGACTGGTGCTGAAAGATCACCCCTTTCTGGCCCTAAATATGGTTCCGCCATTTGTGAGTAGTGTAGTAGAAGTGCCACACTGGGAACCTTAAGATAAAATGGTCCTCTACAGAGTATAGAGAACTTACTTTTTTTGAACTACAACTCCCAGAATCCCCACATTGCAAACTTGCAGGAGGAATTGGGGATTCTGGAGCTGCAGCTCACAAAATTAACTTCTCCATACTCTACAGAGGTAGGGCATGTGATGTATGATACACAAAGCTGTGTACTAAAAAGGCATTTCTGAAAATTCCACCAAACTCTTTTGAGACCAAGAAACCCAAGCTCTGAATGCAGATGACTGAGTTTTTCATGGCTGGTCTAATTAGAGATGGTGATAGCTTTCTTGTGGCTGCATTCTTCAATTTCATCTCAAATAAATCAACTTTGATTTTATCTCTACTTCTTTCTATGGAAAGAAGTAAAGAACTGCATTTGCAGACAACACTGTAACAGGGAGAGAAAAATGTCAACTGCCCATCACAGTGGTATCACATTGACTATTATGGCATTCTGAAGTTTAGATGCAATGCAAAATCTGAAACATAAGATGTTAACAATCCAGCACATTAAAGAATGGGATACTTCTCCTGACTCCTGTTACGATTTTGCCTCACACCTTGAAGTAACTTGAAGTGCAGTCTTATGTGGGTTCATTTAGAATTTACACCAGAAATTAGTGCAGTTAATCTCAGGTAATTGTGTTTAAAATTGCACTCTAATTGCAGGATTCTCTCACATTCAAAAACTGTCTGGCACATATTTTACCTTACCAGCAGGGGGCATTTGTGCAACATTTCTATTAGAATGTGATTAGTTTGTATGGGGAGAGGGGACTCCTTTTTGCAGGCTGGCTTTCTCTATTTTCAATAGTATGTCCTATGTCCTATATGACATTTCCTCATGTTGGCATGAGGGAAAAGGCTGTGGGTGCAGCAGGGGTAGAAAAAGGGAGGTACAGAACAAAAAGGCTGCTTGGAGATGGCAGATATTGTCTGTATTCCCTTGCTGTTGCTGCCTGACCTTTAAAAAAGTACAGCTGCTAAGATTCTGGCCTTCTGTTGTAATGGTGTGAATGTTGGAGCACAACTCTGTAGATCAGAGTTCAAATTCCTGCTTGGGTATGGAAACCCACTGGGGGACCTCAAGCAACTCACACTCTCTCAGCCTCAGAGAGCAACACTCCCTCAGACAAATCTTGCCAAGAAAACTCCACGATAGGTTTGCCCTCAGGTCTCCATAAGTCAGAAACGACTTGAAGGCTCACAGCAAGAACAATCCACATGATGATTCCTTCTCTTATCTTGTGACCAGGGTTGCCAGGTCAGGACTATCCCAGACCTTGAGATCTCAGGGCCAAAATCTGAGTCTCTGAGATAACACTTTGTGATGTCACAGACGGTAATCTTGGTAATGTTATAAGAATGATGTTACAAATGGCAGTCCCTGGCAATGTCATTAAGCATGAGACATTAAGCATCAGCCACAGTTGCAAAGAGTATCTTCTTCAAATCTGAAATGTTAAGTCTAACAGATAAGGACAATATATGTATATAGACACCTTTCAAGGCATTGTTGTTGCTTTCAGATACCTATCCTTAAGATCCCCCCTTCCACTGAGGACCAGAGAAGAGGGACGAGGTCCTGAGACCTGATGATCCTACCTGTGACATGTTTACTCAGCCCTTGGTAAAGACCCCATCAGACTTTTTTTGGTGGGGGGAGAAGGACAAGCTAAACCATGGCTTAAAAGCCACATCAAGAAGGCAGAATGTAATGCTGCTTCATCAGGGGAGGGGAAGGGAGGGAGGAGGTAACCGGTCTCAGCTCAGAGGGGGAAGAAATGAAGATGAGCTCACAGGGGGAGTATACACTTCCTTTCCTTCCCCTGGGAGCCTAGAGCTACTGTATCATTATAATCTGAATGTCCTCCTCCTTTCCTACTGTCCCCACAGATAAGCAGTGGAACCTTCTCCCAGGGCTTTGACAGTTGCCGGGGAAGTTGGGAAGGAGATTTTGGAAAGGTTGCAAAGTGCTAGGCCTCCAGCTCAACCTTTATGTTATATGGAGATGATCAGCTGGAATAACCTCAGTTAACATCATCTGAAAAAGTGAGAAGGCTCTCATCCAGATTGTGTGGGTTGCTGTGTTTATAGGCTGTTCAGATAATGGAATTTTTTTAAGCCATTGGCCTGGCTGGGATGTACATCCTTGGTATTTGGGTAGTGAACATGCTGTGAGCCAGGTTTATTCCAGATGTGTAAACTCTGAGCAACCTCCTGCGGCCTGTTGCTTTGCAATACGGTATGGACAAGCTTCCTTCAACACGAGCTGAAGGCCTCTGCCCACACATTTCCGACTGGGGAGGGTTAGCATGGGGCTTATTAATTTGGAATGAACCCTCTACAGAACAGGTGTGTGTAATATAATTTTACATCATTATTGACTAGACATTCAGGCCTCAGCCTATGAAGTCTTAGTCCAACATACTCCAGTCCATGGATAGCTGTTCTGCTATGTATGTGAAAAGCCTTCTACGAGTGTAGTGAGCATCCCCCAAATATCTTTTTGGCCAAGCTAACTTCTGTGAGCAGGGTGGGGAAGCTCTGGTTTTCCAGATGGTTAGAATGAGAATTCCTACAGTGCCTTGCTATTGACAAGAATGACTCAAAATATCTGCAGAAAGTCACAGTTCTGCCACAACCTGTCATAAAGATTTATACCCCACTGTTAGCGGTTTTCCCCTTGGGGAATGAAGATATGTTCCTCTCCCCCAGATATATTCCCCCCCGCTATACAGGAAAATCCAGAGGTGCTACTTAGTGTAGATCAATAGTAGCTGATGGCTTCCATGTCAGACAAAAGGTGAAACCATTCTTGGTTTCATCTGAGCTTTGAAAGGAGCAATGCAAGGTACTGAACCTGTTTTGGGAAGAGAGTTCAGCACTTGGGATAGCACCTTTAAAACTGGGGCTAAAATATGAAATGGATCTGTTGCCCTACTGACAATCATGAAGGAAGCTGCAGGTAATTACACATGTTTGTAAATACACATTTGTTTCATGAAGGTATCCAAGGTTCCAGCTTAAAACATCCTAGGTTTGTGTGCTGAAATGAAATCTCTGAAATGCCTCTGTGTTTGCTGAGTTTGTTCAGTGCTACTCTCTGAACAGATGAGGCTTTTATTTGTATGTTGCATCTCTTGATATAATCAGTTATTCTGATGTGAACTGGCATACCTTTTTACTCAGGCAGGCTTTTGCCAACTGTTTGTTGCTGTAGGGTTTTCTTTTTTAAACTGGATGAATGCTGTCTTTTTCTTTTACTGGAGTATTTTTAAATTCTGTTTTTTAACATTTTTAAAATGCTTTCATTCATTTCATGTACTTCTACTATCTTACAGTAAGCTGCTTGAGCCCCATTTGTGGGAGGCAGGAAGCATAAGGCAGGAAATTAATTAATTACCTAATGAATTAATTAATTGTGGTGATAAAGCTGGTGCTGATAATGACTCTGCCGCCAAAGCCTACTTTGACTTATCTTCATTTCACATCCAATCTGCAAACCTTTGCCTAAATCTGATTGCCAGTCCTAGCTGGAATAGACCAACTGAATCAATTGCTGAAAACTAAGGCCATTTCTGCACTAGACTGTTATAGCACTATTATTCCACTTTCAATGTCCTGTGGAATCTTGGGGTTTGCAGTTTAGGGAGGGACCTCAAAGGAATTAGCCAATACTATTAACAGTAGTGATTCCATTGGCATTTGTAATTCCTCCAGTCGGACTGGATTTCTCCAGTTTGTAATGCGTGTCTGAATTTCGTATCCAGCTCCACTTCCTTAAGATATTTTTCTCCACTGAGGAATGTTGGCATGGGGTGCCATTGCGCACTGATGCTCATTATGTATGGATCTGCCTGTACATTTAGTCATGCAATTGGTTGCACATTTGATGACTTGGTTCGGTTGGGTGATGTTGCCATTGTGTAACATGATTAATGTGCAACTCTGCATGCAGACATCTATGGTATGCTAAGTAGGATCTTGGCCATCGTAAAATAATAAACAATGACACATGGGCAAGATCTTTGCTTCATCTTGGAATTAATGATGCCATAAATAATAGAAAGTGCTGCTATGAATGGAATCCACATTTTTACACAAAAACAATCCAAGCTAAATCCAGTTTTAACAGCTGGGAGAGCCAGTGTGGTGCAGTGATTTGTGTGTTGGACGCTGGGAGGCCAGCTATTGAATCCACATACATCCATGGAAACTGACTGGGTGATCTTGGGCAAGTCACATTTTCTCAGCCTTAGAGGAAGGCAAGAGCAAATTCCCTCTGAACAAATTCTGCCAAGAAAACCCATGATAGGTTTGCTTTAGGGTCACCATAAGTTAGAAATGACTTGAAGGCACACAAAAACAACAATGGAGCAGATCCATTGAAATCAATGAGACATATGTAAATAGTTATCCAGTTTATATCAATGGACTAACTCTAGCTGGATTTAGTCCTCAGATCTGTGCCTGACTGTGTCGAATAGCTATTGGTTGGCTGAAACTTCCTCCAATAACACTTTGTGAAGCCAGGGGCTGTTTATAATTTCTGGATAAGAGCCACGTTTGTTGGTTCACTATGCATGTAGGTCCCTTGGTTGATCAACATTTGAACAATGCAGCCAAATGTGTGAATTAATGGCACATGAAAGCACTGTGTTTCAAAGAAATAGGAGAATTCCATTATGGGTGCTGTTAATCATCCATGGTGGCTCATTCACAAGTACAGATCATCAGCTAACACAACCAGCAAATAGTTCTCTTCAGCTGATTTGCCCTTCATGTGACAAGGAAAGAAAAAAGGTGAGGGTGCTAGCTCTGCACCTTTCTGGTGCATCATGGAAAAAAGACATCACTCCAGTAGTGTACAGACATGCTTCATGTGCAAAATGTTTCAAATTCAACTCCTGACATCCCAAGGTCAGACTGGAAAAGACCCTACTTGAAACCCTGGAGAAATGCCACCAGTTGGTGACTTAGCTAGATGAACCAGTGGTGTGATTCACCATGATGGAGCTTGCTATGTTTCTAATGGCAATGGGAAGGCCCACACTCCAGTAACAGACACATGCATGTCATGCAGAAGGTCCCAGTTTCAATCCCTGGCAACTCCAAGTAGGATGTCTCTGAGTCTCCAGTTTTCATTGGTCATCTCTAGGTGGGAATAGAGAGTGCAAATTCTCTGTTTGGCCATAGGGATTTCATCTTGTCATTGTGCGTCATCCATTGGCCATTTCCACATTAGACTGTTGTAGTACTATTTTTCCACTTTCAACATCCTGTGGAATTCTGGGGTTTGCAGTTTACTGAAGTCAAAGAGCTCTGTGGCTGAGAATTCTAAATGCTCTTCCCTAAACTGCAAGCCTCAGGATTCCATAGGATGTTGGAAGTGGAGTAATAGCACTATAACAATGTTGTGTGGAAATGGCCATAGCTAAATATATATTTTTTTGGAATGTGATTCCAGGAATCCTCCAGCCAGCATGTGCCCTTGCTAGCTGAGGAGGCATTCTGGAAATCACAGTATAAAAAATAACTTTACCAGGCTCTAATAAGTTCCTAGAGACATCCCTTTCTTCTTGGATGCTTACTTCTTTTTTAAGCCGTTAAAAGTCCATGGCCATCCCTGCAACAGCGGCATTAACTGGAATTACACTAGAGTAACTTTTCATACTATCCAACTGTCCAGATTTGGCCTGATTAATCCTCTGATGTCTTCTTCAGGTGACCAACGAAAACCACTTTGAAAAAGTTCCAGTTTCTTTCTCCTCCTCCCACTTTCCCCTTTTGTCCTTGGCTGAGTTGAAAATGCAAAAGTAGCTTGTATTCAGTTAACTTAGTGGGGAGTCGAAGAGGCAGAATTTTGGTCTTCCCTGTACTCTCAGGGACGGAATGGATCTCCTAACCATTCTGTTCTTCTTTATTCATAATTTTTGACGTCTTGGTCCCATTTTGATGCTGCATGGCCACATGTGTCCCAGTTTTCATCCATGAAATGTTGGTGGGCATGTTTTTCTGTTTTTTTGGCATTTTGCAAGGAGGTTAGCAGTATCTTCTTGCACAATAGAATTTCCCAAGCCATGGCACAGCTATTGGACATGACTGGGTGAAGCTTCACCCCATACTAAATAGTTCCTGATCCGTCAGAGGTGTATACTGGGAGAGTTCCATTGCACCATCATCTTCTCCTGTGTACGTATGCTGGTTGAGCTTTATGCTCCCCCAGCGTTGATAGGATCCTAGCCATGTGTTAATTATTATGTATTATGTGACCACGAACTTTTATTCTCTTGTAACATTTTCTCATCAGTCAAGGAAAAACTATGGATGGGAATTGCACCAAGGTTCATTCCGCAATCAAAGAAGACTGTCAAATTAGTTTTCATGTGTATTGAATGTGCATGAGGTAAGAGTCATTCTGAATTACTTTTTCAAAATAAGTATCTTAATTTTTTCACTCATATGTATTCTCAGTGACTGCTGAAGGACACTGTGCAGAGCTATGGATGTGATGCTGCAGTCTCAGTTTAGGGTCAATGCTGTTTTAAAATCTGCAGGCCCCATGAAGGTTGATGAGCGAGACATTGATGCAAGAAAAAAAAATGCGCTCTCCTTAGACTCTGCATTCTAATTATTGATTTATTTGCTGGCAAAGCTGCTAAGCTTTAAGTCCCTACTCAGTAAAGGACTATGGCTTTCAGGTATGCTAAAAACCCATCATCTCTATTACTTGGCTACAGGGGAATAGTCTTGCCTACGCTAAATCCGTCACCTGGATTTGTTTAAATTTCCAGGATGAATCTTCCCTCGCCAGGGCCCAAGATGATATGTTATGACTCAGTCACGTTGGCCTGCCTTTCAAACAAGGGATGAAGCAATTATCTGAAACAATCCAATGCTTTTTGAATGCAATTCTTTTTAATACATCTCTCACCTTCCACATCACTGACAGCCTCGCTGCTGCTGCCTTATTTGGCAGCCGCTTTGATGAGCCCAGAAAACGGAGGACCGTGTGTTGTGGTTGCTAGGCAACTCTAGGATGTGCTTTTGTGGGAGTGAGTAGGTGACTGAAGAGCATCTCCTACAGTTGCCTAGCAACTGGTACATGCCACCTATACACCTTCATTTGCCCTGGCACAACCGGGCTATGTTAACGGCAAGACTGAGGAGAAGCTGCAGGTGGTAGTATTATAACAAAAAAGTTGCATTAATCATGTAGGTATTGTAGGGAAAAAATGGCATGCAGGATGCTTTTATAGAATCATAGAATCATAGAGTTGGGAGAGACTCCAGAGGCCATCCAGTCCCACCCCTTGCTATGCAGGAATTCACTTCAAAATATTCCCAACAGATGGCCGTCCAGCCTCTGCTTAAAAACCTCCAAAGAAGGAAGATATTCCACCACATTCCGAGGCAGCATATTCCACTGCCCGACAGCTCTGACCATCAGGAAATTCTTCCTGGGGGTCAAGTAGAATCTCCTTTCCTGCAGCTTGAATCTATTGCTCCTTGTCCTGGTCTCTGGAGTGGCAGAAGAACAAGCCCGCTCCCTCCTCAACATGACATCCCTTCAAATATTTAAACATGGTTATCATGTCCCCTCTTAACCTTCTCTTCTGCAGACTAAACACCCCTAAGCTCCCTAAGCCATTCCTCATAAGGCAAGGCTTCCAGATTCTTCACCATTTTGCTCACCCTCCTCTGGACATGTTCCAGCTTGTCAATATCCTTCTTGCATTGAGGTGCCCAGAATTGGACACAGTATTCCAGATGAGGCCTAACCAATGCAGAATAGAATGGTACCATTACCTCTCTTGATCTAGACACCATACTCCTATTGATGCAACCAAGAATCATGTTGGCTTTCTTGGCTGCCTCATTACACTGCTGCCTCATGTTCAGCTTGTGATCTACCAAGACTCCTAGATCTCTTTCACACGTACTGCTATCCAGCCACGTGTGCCCAATCCTATATTTGTGCATTCCATTTTTTATGCCTAAGTATAAGACCTTACATTTCTCTCTGTTGAAATTCACTTTGTTACTTTGGTCTAGCTCTGCTTTGCATATTATGTTTATAGGTGCAACTAAGATGCTTGAGGTGTGCATCTAAATCATGTGTCTTATCAAATGAACCACAGTTGTATACCACCTAGAGACTGAGGACCAGCTGCAGCACTATTGAAAGTATGTTTAGTGTATGTACATATATTGAAAGTACATTTGGTATACCCACAGTTCTTGATCCGTAATATATGAAGTAGCTTCTCAAAAGAGGCCCTCTTTTGAATGCACTTGTTAGTCTCTTGGGCCTCACAGGCCCCTCCCAAAACTGCAAACCCCAGGATTCCATAGGATGTTGAAAGTAGAATAATAACACTATAACAGTCTAGTGTGGATATGGCCCAATTACATTTCAAGGGCCACACTTAGAGTTGCCAGATGGAAACTGGTGAGGGCCCCTGTGTCTTTAAAGTCTGTTTAAAAGAAGGGATTTCAATAGGTGTTGCTTGCTATGCAATGAGATAATGAGCAATACCTGTTGAAATTCCTTCTTGTATGCAAACATTAAAGATACAAGTCCTTCTCCAGTTTTTTTCTGTCTAAATGAGCCCCTCAGTCTGTAACTGGGACAGAGTCCTAGTTCAATTCCTTCTCATTACCTCTCTGTCTGCTGATCCTCCATTGTCTTACTTTTTCTTCAACTTTTAAAATGTCCCACTTTCTCTCGCTCCTCCTCCCACTTTCTCTGTTTGTCTGCAGATTTACTTCAGTTGCTGAAAACTGAGTTCAAAGTGCAAAAGTAGTTTGCACTCAATTAACTCAGCATGCATGCTATCACTTATTTCAAAGACAGGCATGGGAGGGTGTTGGTGGAATGCGTGGAAAAGCTAAAACACATATCTATGGGTGGCTTTCTACCATTGTCTGGAAAAAAACAAATTTGGGGGCAGGAAGAGGCTCCAGGGATTCAAAGAGACTACCAAGGGGCTTTGGGTCCCACAAAAGTGGGGTCTGGGTCTTCACATTGTGAGTGGAGTAAAACCAAACACAGGAAGTCCTAGCCCCCTCCCATGTATTCTAGCCCCCTCCCATGTCTGCCATGTCACATGACTACCTCACTATACTGTGGGTGGAAAAAAACCAGCCGCCATTACATATTAGCAGGAGGTCACATACCACAAGGGGTCCCAGCCCCTTCCTCAACTGTGGCACTTCCTCATTGGTGGAAAATGTTGAAGTGGGAGTGTATGTTGCTACCTGCATATAAAGTCTGGTCAGGCCTCCATGCTTTGTTGCGATCTGATCTCTTGATCGCCACCCAGCTGCAGCTGTTTGTATTTTTGTATTTTTGTATTTTTGTATTTTTGTACTGAATAAACCTGGCCTACGGGCCCAGCCTTTTGGACCAAGAAACGTCTTGTTCATTTGCCTGTTTCTCAGAAAAAGCTGGCTCTCCCTAGGGTGCTGGAGGTGACAGTTTTTGGCACCCAACGTGGGGCTCGTGAGAAGCGGGCAGGGGTGAGGAGCACCCAAATTAGTCCCTCTGCCCAGGGGAACAGACGGGGAGGCCCCCTCTGAAAACCGTCTGATTTTGGGGGCAGACATCGAATTTTTCATGTCAAGGCGCCAACGTCCCTTTGAGACGTGACAGGAATTTTCGCAGTACGCTCCCTGATCAGCGGCAACAGAGGTTCTACCTTCCTGATCCAAAAGGCTTTGGAATCTGAGTAGGGTGAGGTCTGGAACAATTGGACGCCTCTGGAACATGCCTCTGATTCACCTCACCCCCTGGTAAGCCTCCGAAATTGATTAGGGTGAGATCTGGAATTATCAGAAGCCTCTGATACATCTCACCCTCTGGAAAAGTCCCAAAAACTTTTTAAAGGGACCGCCCTAGATAGGTACCTTTGGGCTTGAAATTAGTTTTGAGAATTCTCTTGTTGCTCTGTGGCTGCGTGTGAATGGGGAGCTCCAACTGTCTGTTGATGAATTTGCGTTCTCTGTGTGTGTGTGTTGCGTTCATTTTGTGCCTGGAGTGAGAAATGTCTGTGCATTTGTGTTCCCTGTAGTTTTATTTTTTTAATTAGTGCCCTCAGTCCAAGGAATTCCCTGGGTGAGGGCAGGCATGGCTGCAACAGATTCTTGCAGCATGTCCCAGGGCTGCAGTCAGGCAGTTTGGCTGTTTGCCCTGAGATTCCTCTGCCTGAGCTCCTGCCTTCATCTTCAAACTGATCCTTTTACATTTTGCGACTTTTATGGTTTTCCCCAGGGATAAAATCTGGTACTGGGATTGATTTATGAAATGTGTCTGTGCTGGGAGCGCCCAGCTTCTTGTAATCAATAAGAAAGGATATGGTATATTATGTTTATTGAACAGGGAATTTCTGCCTGCATCTAATGCCCAGAAATTTGAATCAGATTCAATGAAATGTTAAGAATGTATCTCTTCCTGTGATATTCTTTTAGCCTGTTTCTCTATTTGCTAAACATTAACAGGTTACATTACGTATTGGAATTGGGGTTTCTTTCTTTCTTGCACTTTCCCAAAGGGAATGAGGGGCGTTTTCCTTGCTCAGCACTTCTGCCAAGGGTTATCCAGCATGAAAAAAAAAACTCTTTTATATGGAAGAAAAGTGCTGGACTTGTGTTAAACATTCATCTGTGCAAAATCTCTTGACTGCATCTCTCCTTTTCTTAAATAAGACATATTTTATTTCAACAATTAAGTGTGTACTGCCCTTATGTTCTGATTTGTTTCATTTTTTTTAAGGAACTCTTTCATTCCATTTCCTGCCACTGAATTACAGCAGGAAGAACATAAATCTGTTGTTAATCTCTGCATTGTTTACGAAACATGTTTTCTTTAACCAGAAATCCCAGGCCATCAAGATAGCCTTTTCTCTCTGTTGTCTCCTCCAAGGAGAACAAAGAAGGCGTGAATTTGTTCAAGATCAGCAATTGTGTGACTGAGAATGAGCCAGTTTTCATTTCTCTGCAGGAACTTGGGGATTTTCTTTGGGAGTGGTTCTGGGGTGATTTTTGTGCAAGCATATAATTTTTCTTTTTTTCCCTCTTTATTTTCACAAATTGGCTCTTGCATTTGTAGCTCAGGAAGCCCAGAGTAGACTGGCCACTGAAGAAGAAGAACATGCCAATCCACCACATGTTAGCCAGCCAGAACAACATGTTAGCCATAAGGATTGCAATAGGGAAGTTGCAGAAAAGGAAACTGTTCTTTTTCAAAATCTGTTCTTTCCCAAGTTTCTAGTCCTCAAGGAAACATTCAATTGTTAAGCTGCAGATCTCTTTTGTCTCTTGAGCATTTGCATAACAATGGGGCCAGACCATGACTCTTCAACAGCTCACTTTTTTAAAAAAATCTCTTGGTTTGAGAAGGTGGGGGTCTTGAGACAAACCTCTTTTTAAACTTCATCCAAAATTTAGTAATTGCCAGCCAATTAACAACGTTTGTTTCAGCCAGAAACAACCTTTTTGCTAACCACTGCAAGATTAATACTTTTCTTTTATGCGATTTTAATTTCGGCATTCCAAATTGTGCCAGTGGTCTACACTGCAGGGATGGTGCATCGGCTGAGTTAATAGATACTAACATGCCAAATATAGTTCAATATAACTAAATCTCATGCATGATTGCTGCTTTGTATTGTTGTTGGTTTTCAAAGTTTTCATGTTGAAAGATTTGAAAAGGGCACTCTGCCAAGTAGTGCTCCTTGATTTTTCTCTCCAGCATTTACCTGCACTGGCCAGATACACCCCACCATTGCTGTTTTGTTTTCTTGTTGTTGTTTTTGTTCCTTATCAGGGACATATCAACAGCCTGCATGGCAAGACGCCCCCTCAGTCTCGCGGAGGGGGTGCTATTAAACTGTTCCTTGAGTTTTCCTTTTAAATGCAGGTACCCTGATTTAGTTGTGAGAAATGGAATATATTTTGGCTTCTGCAATATTATTAACAAGTATTACTAACATATGTATTGGCTTATAGATTGTGGCACATTTTGGATATATTTACACACATATATGTTTTAGTGTTTGGGCTTTTGAAATAGTCTTGAGGGGCATAAATTTTAGAGGCTGGCAGCTTGGAGCCATAAGACCTTGAAGAAACGGGAACCAGGCGCCCGTGTCTGCAGAAACGTTTTTTTTGGTTTTTTTTTTTTTTTTTAATGCTTGATGCTTCAGCCGATCCTGTGTTAAATTGTTTCATGAGTGTTATCAGTTATCTCTCACAAGTTAACTCTCTGGCGGCAGCACTGATCCAAAGTAGTTGTACTCCTTGTTCACTCACATTGTGATTTCACTTTAGTGAATTGCTAAACACACCAGGAAATGGCTTTTGCATCCAATTTTTCATCCCTTTGTAATAGCACCTTGCTTTACTACTCCTCTTTGCAGGAATTTTAACCAAGAATGGTTCTGCATAACTGTGAATACTCATGGCCCCTCTTTTTGTATCTTAAAGCATCTTGACTACACTTTGATACCAGAGGGGGGTGGAAACCCTCCTGGATAGGTTTCCTCCTGCTTTTATTACAGAAGATTTTTCCTTTTGGATACTTGAAGAGGGTTAAGCCCCAAACCTGAAAATAACAACAACATCTTAAATGTATTTTTACTTCAATGTTTTTAATGTTCCAGAAACTTTTGCCTATGGACTGTGTATTTGAATTTGTAATGCTATCATTCAATTGCCTTCATTCAAGTTTTTGATTGCTGATGTATTTCTTTGTAATTGTTGTTATATGAGGTATTCTTTTAGTAATTTCCGCTTCAGTTGTTATGAGTGTACTGGATGTGGGATGTTATGCTTTCTGCCTTCCCCCCCCCTTTTTCTCTCTCTTTCCTTTTTAGGTATTTTTAGTGTGATGTTACGAGATTTATAGAAATGTGGTAGAATTTGAACTCAGAACCCACAGGTTTGCCTACTTGTATTGATTTTCAACTGATCTTTGTTATTTTTCTGAATTGTTTGCATATTGCTAATGTAAACTTGAGCACAACCCCACTCTCTTTGTGTCTGGGGGATGATGTGCTTTGTTGTTTTTATCTGCCTACAGATATCATTATTAAAAAGACATCATATCATAGAATAGAAATTTCTGTTAGATAGACCAAAGAAGATCTTGTATGCCAGAGAATACTGTCAATTAATTGCTGATTTCTCTTACATGCTGTTGCATCTAAGAAGATCAATTGTTGATTTCATGTATCTACTGCTGTACCTATGTGAAGTGCATAACTAGTTTCATATATCCATTATGTGTACATTATAGTAATAATTCTCTTTCTAAAAGCCCTCTATACTAGCAATATCCTTTTCTTGTTGGGATTATGCTACAGTCCTGATCTACTGCCCTCCCACATTTTTCATGGAACTGTTTCGCCTTTCTGATTGCTTTCATTCACAAAAGCCTGCTTTTGAATTACAGCATTTCAGGGTTCCTCTGTTTTGCAGTTGTTGCATTGCATTCACGTCAATGGGAATTCATCCAGTGAACATCGTCCATTGTGAGTGCATGTGTCCATTATTGATATGTTTGCCAATAAGTTGTTACTGTGGTTCAGACCTGAGCACTGATAGCACTAGATATCTCTTTTGATATCAAATAATTTGACCTTTTGCTGGCACACCTGGCATATGCATTTGCAGGGGGTCCCCAAGACGCAGGTTCCCAAGGAAGCAGCCGATAAGAACAGAGATTTCTCCTCTTAGGCGGGCATTCCAAAAAGCCTTGGTCAATTGCTCTGGGACCTGGCTTGCAGATGCATCAGATGCATTTTATTTTACAATGATGCTGGATTTGCGCCAATAAACAGCAAGGCCGTGATAAGTGCTGCACATGGATAGCAGCAGTTCAGATCCGCCTTTGTCCAGCCTGAAATTTGCTCTGTTCTTAATGTCTCCTGGTCTGGCCCTCAGGCACAATTTTTGCTATAAAACAAACAAAACAAACAAAAACACCCTGATTTTGAGAGTTCACTGGCTGAATTTCAAATTTTATCCCGCCTTGCTGGAATTTGCTTTGTTCTCACCGGACCAAAATTTCCCTAGCCAACTCTGTCTGGGAAGCCTGAGGGGGGAGGTTGAAATGGAAGATGCATTGTTATAAAAATCTATTTGTTCTGTGGCCCCTGCTCGCTCTTTATCCTTACAGGAAGGACCCCAGCGGCAGACTCAAGCTGCTATTTAGAAGGAATGCGCCAGATATCTGATCTTTTAGGGACATTGGTTCTCATTGGTCACTCCGGAGGCTGACCTGAGACTTCAGTATTGGATTTTGAACTGTGCCTGTTAACCACTGGAAGTAATTTCAGCACTGGCTACATCGACAGTAGATTAGGATTGATTGCACTGAAACTAAACAGGGTTGGGCCTGGTCAGCTCTTGGATGAGTGAAAAGTATTTTTGTCTTGTTTAACTCTGAGTTTCTGTTGTCTATCGCAATGTATGCCAATCATTCGTAATATACTACCCAATGATAAGCCTGTTGATCTACCTCGAAGGGTCAATGTTACTAGAGAGTCTCAAATTCTACTCCAGGGATATGGGATGGGGCTGGTACTTCCTGTGTGAGGGGGGAAACTGTGAGTGGAGTAAAACCAAACACAGGAAGTCCTAGCCCCCTCCCATGTATTCTAGCCCCCTCCCATGTCTGCCATGTCACATGACTACCTCACTATACTGTGGGTGGAAAAAAACCAGCCGCCATTACATATTAGCAGGAGGTCACATACCACAAGGGGTCCCAGCCCCTTCCTCAACTGTGGCACTTCCTCATTGGTGGAAAATGTTGAAGTGGGAGTGTATGTTGCTACCTGCATATAAAGTCTGGTCAGGCCTCCATGCTTTGTTGCGATCTGATCTCTTGATCGCCACCCAGCTGCAGCTGTTTGTATTTTTGTATTTTTGTATTTTTGTATTTTTGTACTGAATAAACCTGGCCTACGGGCCCAGCCTTTTGGACCAAGAAACGTCTTGTTCATTTGCCTGTTTCTCAGAAAAAGCTGGCTCTCCCTAGGGTGCTGGAGGTGACAACATGGTCCATGCTTTCTGAAGCTCCCACCTTTCTGTAAATAGTTGGCTTGGGGAGAAAGAAGAATGCACTTGTTACTCTCTTGGGCTAGGATCCAGTTTGTGCCACTTGAATGCAGGCAAGTGGAGTGTGCGTACAAAGCCAGCATTTCTTCAGTATTTTTGATCATTCTTAGTCTGTTTTTGACTTGGAACTCTTGAAAGAGTTTTATTAAAATAATGTTGTTGGTGTTATTGTTCTTGCTGCTTTCTACTTTAAAATGAGAAAGTAGACTGAAATCTCTTGGTTCCTTCTTTTATCTCCCTTTTTTTTTTTTAAAAAAAACACATTTTCAAAAGAGGTCAGACCCATTCTTTGTCCCAGGGAAATTTTGAATCCAATAGGAGTATGATTAAAAAATGAAAGGAATTTGTTTTTATAAGTCATGTAATGATTTCCAGATTATGGCAAGGAAAAATTTGGAGATGAGCAGAATAGGGGATAAGACCCTGATTATGGAAAGGGATTTTATGTATTGTTTGCTGGTATCTTAGCTGTGTCTGATCCTTGCAAAATTTCATAAATTTCATAAAGTTAGGGGAGGTTCTGAAACAAATGGGTGTTAAGAATAAAGACACATTCCAGACTTGTGGTACATTCAATGAGCAATATATCAGAGCTTGGAAAAGTTAAAATTTGGACTACAGCTCCCAGAATCCCCTGCCAGCAGGTCTACTGCATATTTTGGCTAGGGATTCTGGGATATGTAGTCTACAAAGTAACTTCTTCCAAGTCCTGCAATATACATGATATTGTTTGGCAGTCAATCCAGTAAAATTTTAATGGGCTGATTAATTTCCATAGTTTTGCTCAGTAAGTAAACTGATTCAAATGACTATTATACTGCCTCATAATGGGTGGCTGGTTGATGATATGGAATGAAGAAAATGAACTAATAAGGCAGGAATGTTGTTTTAGTCATCTATATTGCCTTTCCCCCCCCCAGCTGAAATCAGATTTTGGTGGCAAAAGCGGCATTTTGCCACTGATGCCTGAATGATTCTCCAGCTGTGCCTCCCGTTCAAAAATAGAAACCCAATGCACACAATCAAAAGCGTTTGCTCAAAAATTAAAAGTTCAGCACACAAGCTATATCTGATTCATGGTCCCAGTCCTTTCCTTTTTCACCTGATTCTTGGCAAAGGCCCATGGGTGGAAAACAATGAGGAACAACAAACTATTGACAGACACTGCTAGAATGTGATCTCAAAGTATTGATCCAGAACTGCAGGATTTGGGGGTGGGAAATAGAAACTAGGTGCTTCTTGCAAAATCTGAATTATTTTTCAGTTCATTAGTGCCAGTTTGGAGGATGGGCTTTAATATGTTACCCAGTACAGCTCAGGGGCTGACTAATATACCAGTTTCATTATCTCTCATGTTTGAAATTTTTTTTAAAAAATCTGATTTTTGTTGTATTCGGTTTATGAAGAAACTTTTGGTAAGCTCTTATCAAAAAGAAAACCAAATGAAATCCTCTGCCCTCTGCAGCGACAAATTCATAGCTTATTCCCAATGTGGAAAATACCATATTGCACCTGCCTGCCAAACAGATGTTAAAGATGAGAAGCTCATTGGGAGAAAAAGAGGAGGCATTCCTAAACGTGTTTGAATGCATAAGAGCTAAGCACTCAGAACCCTGTTTTTAAATCTCTTTTCATCTTGTTAATGAACAAATTTGTGAATTTTGGTAAAATCTTATTTTAAAATAATCAACAAAGAGAACCATATTCTTACTGATCCTTGCAATTTAAACATAAAGGGGTGAGGATTTTGCAGTCTTAATATGAAGAGAAAAGTCCATTTCCTTCTGGGTACAGATGAAGTTTTCCACAGTGACTACCGGTACTTTCTGTTGTCAAATGGTGGGAGGAATGAATCCACTCCTGGTTTTAGTCTGAACGTTAAACAAGAATTCTAAGGTGCTGAACCCAGTTGCTAAAATGGGTCTACCACTTTCAATTATTCCTTCAAACTGTGACTAAAATCTGGAATTTCTCATTCACTGCCCCATTAACACTATTGCTGGCAGCCAGTTGTGGTTTCCGACTCATAGAACATCCATACTATTATGTTCAGCTTGGTTCTCCGAGTGGCAAGAAGCTCTAGGAATGCTTTACAGTGGGCCTTCCACATTTGCTAGGGTTAGGGATGCAGGACGCAGATATCAAAATATATGTATATGTCTGTGGCCAAGGTATGGGAGGGAGAACACATAACCAGAGTCCTAACCAGATCCCGGAAAGGAGAGGGAAAGGGGTGAGTCTCTCTCCCACCTCCTTCCATCGGTGTGTGTGTGGGACTTCAAGAGAGGGTTTGTGGTGCTGAGAAATCAGACTGCGATCCGTCCTTAGCTGGCAAGGCAGTGGCTGGTGAAAGAGGAGGAAGACCAGAGGTGGGTTTTTAAAGGGCTGCAGGTCCTGATAGAAGCCACCAACAGGGAAGGTTCCCCTGGAAAAGAAGTGCCTGAGATGAGAAGGAGAAGGAGTTGGAGAAACTTGCAGATAATCAGATCTCTGAAAGTCAAACCAGCAAACGTGAAGGGCTGACTGTACTTACTTGGATTTGGTTTCCTTCAGAAGGAGGCCACCAGAGTCTTAGGTATGTTTAAGGTCTTTCTCTTTTCCTGATGCCTTCTATGCTGCCAGGCAATGTGAATCATATCTTTTCATGATATGTCCAAAGTACAAGAGTCTCGGTTTAGTCATCTTGGCTTCTAGGAAGAGCTAAGGCTTGATTTGCCCTGGAAACTATTTATCTGTCTTTTTGACAGTCCATGGTGCCCACAGAATTCCCCCTTTTTTTTTTTTTTTGGTTTAATATGTTAACTCTCCTTAGCAGCACATTTTACTGGATAATAGCCATGAATTGCTCGAACACTTGAAATGCATCCTATTAAACACTGGACTGAATCCTGTTGGTTAGTCCCAGCTAGAACAAACCCACTGAATCAACTGCTGAAAGATAGGTCAGCACATAGGCAAAATCTTTTGATTCAATTGATCTACTTTAATTAGGACTATCAATGAGATGAGCCAGTGTGGTACAGTGATTTGAGCGTTGGACTACAACTCTGGAAACAGAGTTCAAATCCCCACTCAGGCGTGGAAACCTACTGGGTGACTTTCAGCAAGTCACATTCTCTCAGCCTCAGAGGAAGGCAAAGACAAACTCCCCTCTGAGCAAATGTTGCCAAGAAAACCTTGTGATAGGTTTGCTTTAGGGTCACCATGAGTTGGAAATGACTTGATGGCACACAACAGCAGCAGCAATAACAAAACAACAACAAAAATCAAATGCGAGCTATTAAGTGTGAACATGTTACACTACCTGCCTGCTCTATGAGAACTTACAAAAATTATATTTGTGGATGGCAGATCCCAGAGTCCTCCGGCTAGCATGATCTCCAGAAGCTGGTGTTCCAAAAAAGCAACTTTCAAACTCAGTGATCTCACCGTGCCTTCTCTTCTCAGGAACTGCACCTCTCCTTTTTATAGCGTGCATACTTTGGTCTGAAGTGTGTCTTAACTTTACAATGCAATTAAAATGAGCTTTTCTTTCATGGAGTACAACTGTTATCAGCTCCCTTTCAAGAGTCCGCCGTCCTACCGGATGGAGCTGCCCTATGTCATTATGTTCCAGTGCCCTGCCCTCAACAGTCTTTGCCCAGCCTTTGCCAAAAACTATCCAAGTGCCCACAAAGGGAAGGCATTTCCTATTGACTTAGCAATTAACTACTCACTCTTGACCTCCTTTATATTTCTGTACTTGAAATATAAATGCAAATAAAATAAAATATAAAAATAAAAACAATACAATAAAATAAATCAGGTGCAGGGGATGGAGGAAAGAGCCCTCTTGGGGGAGATTGCCTATACACAAGGAGAAGGATAGGATCCATCTATATGTTGGTAAGGGGTTTTCAGAAGGCATATTGAATTTTGCAAGGAGTTCCAGCATGCATGAGTGACCCTGTTCCTCCCCAGCTGCACATGACAGATTTATAAACATGAGAGAACTTTGCTACTTTGCTCAAAATATTTGTAGACTGCTTTTTTGGTGTACAAAGTGATAAAAGACAGTGATGTAGACTCGAGTCGATTGACTCAGACTCAAATTAGACTTAAGTCACTTCAGTGACTTGACTTGGCCCCTTTTCGCACGCAGTTTCTGTAGCGCGAGGGCCCCTTGAGCGTCACGTGAATGGGAGTGTTGGTCCGTACGACACACTCCCATTCACGCGACGCTCACGAGCCTAAAGCAGGACGCGCATGCATTTTATTATTTTCGGTTGTGAGCTGAAATACTGCGCGGTCGTGCAATGCTCCTAGGGCCCTCGCGCACTTACCTGCCATGTGGTGCGTCAGATGAGCAGGCTGGTCATGCTTCCTCCCCCAGTGCGGCCTACAGCTCCCAGGCTGCGCTGAGGAAGGAAGGGGCGAGGCGTTCGTGCGACGCTCGCGCGACCAGCAAACAGCTGTGGGAGGCAGAAGGGCTGCCGTGAGTGGCTTGCACAAATGGCTGCTCGCGCAAGCGCCGCCCCCCACCACCGCGACGAAGGTAAGGTGCAAAAAGGGTCTTGGACTTGACTTGGCAAAAATTACACATTGATTCGACTTGACTCAACACTTGCATATTTTTAGTGACTGACTTGCTGCCCTTGGTTCAGTAACATAACACATTCATCCAGAAACCTTACAACTTACTGATCACATGACAATCTGTCTGAAGCCCAAAGTGTGAACACATTTCTCAGAGGGAACAACAAATGGGTCAGGCAATGGGCTCGAGGTGGGGTTGAGGTCTGTTCAGAAGCCTGTCACTACTACATATAGGAGGAGCTTTCTAAAACCTTTCCTAAGAGCAGAAGGCAAGGCTCATGCCCAGAGTGCAGGGCGCATATCTCGGAGGGAAATACCAAATGTGCTAGGCAATGGGCTTGAGGAGGAAGGATCCTTCTTTCTAAAGCTCTTGAAGCTTCAATAATAGGGAATAAGAAGGCTCCTATTCCCCACTTCTGAAAAAGCCTCCAGCTTTGCCAATGGGAAGTAAGAAGGCTCCCATTCCCCACTTCTGAAGCTGCAGATGGCAAAATCTCAAAAGTGGAAGGCTGACTCTGCTTAAATAGTTAGAACTGACTTTATTTGACTCTGTCCAGAAATTCTGGAACACAAGTTGGGGTATAAAGTTGATTCCCAGACTTGAGACTCGACTTGAGACTTAAAGGTAGAGACTTGAGACTTGGATTAAAAGACTTAAATACATCACTGGTGAAAGATAACTTGGAGACTTCGCTCAAACCAAATAAGTAGCTACCAGTTTGAATTCTTGTAGAAGAAGAAATCATTGAAGATCATGCAGAAAGGTCCCCTTCTCTGTCCCGCCACCTTCTCAGGCTTATTTAGTGGGAAAAAAAGGAGAGGGCCTTGTTGGTGGCTGCTCCCTGAGTTTGGAACTCTCTCCCTAGAGAGGCCAGGATGGTTCTGTCCTTGTTCTCCTTATACCAGCAAGTTAAAACATCCTTATGCTTTCAGGCTGTTTGGGATGGGCTTTTAATTGTGTCCTGTGCTATTTTATGGTTAGTATATAGTTTCTTTTTTCCTTTTAAATAGAGAGCCAATGTTTGAGTATTGAACTATAGACTATCGAGATCTGGATCCCCACTTGGTCATGGAAGCTCTCTGAGTGACCTTGGGGAAGTCATACTCTCTCAGCCTCAAGGGCAGGCAAAGGCAAACTTCTGAGCGAATCTTGCTAACAAAACCCTGTGACAGGTTTGCCTTAGGGCCACAATAAATGAGAAATAACCTGAAGGCACACACTACCAACAACAACATAGTTTTTCAAAATTAATTTTAATGTTTTCAGGTTCATTGATTGCCTTTTAAATAACTTTTATATTTATAGTCATCCCTCCACATTTGGTATGGTTAGGGGCACAGGACCCCTGTGAAAGTTGAAAAACTGTGAATAACTCTAGGCCCTCCTAAACAGTATTTAACACACAAAAAAGTGTGGTCACCATATTCAACCCACTGCGGATTCCTCTGGCATCAGGGTTCCTTCACAAGGCAAAAGTGGGTGGGCTGGTGGGGCTGACTGCCACCTGCACTGCTACCCCACACCATTTTTAATAGGGACTTACAAGCCTTGTTTGCACTTTCTCAGTCTCACGAGGCTTGCAATCCCTATTAAAAATGGCATGGGGGGCAGCAGAGCTGACAGCAAATAATCTGTGAACAATCAAATCTGCAAAAATGAAACCCGCAAATGTGGAGAACTGACTGTATACGTTTACTGATGCTTTTAATCTGTATTATTTTAAAATATATTATTATATATTGCTTTGGGTGCCATTACTGGGAGAAAAGGGGGATATAAATGAATATAATAATAATAATACAAATACAATAATAATACAATAATACAATTGTAATACAAATGAATATAATACAATACAATAATAATAAGCAACTTACAATCTCATCTGAAGGGGACGAGGTAAATTCGTAGAGAAGGAAGTGATACAGCCAAGGAGTCACGACCAAGAAAGCCCTGTTTCCTCTGTCAGGTAACTTGAATGAACTTACCAGAGGGAATATGGTGTATGAGCAGAGCCTCCAGTGTAAATCTTAGGCCATTTCCGCACTACACTCTTATAGCGCGATTATTCCACTTTCAACCTCCCATGGAATCCTGGGGTTTGCAGTTCCCGCAAATGTGGAGAACTGACTGTAAACTGACTGGAACTGCAAACCCCAGGATTCCATAGGAGGTTGAAAGTGGAATAATCACGCTATAAGAGTGTAGTGCGGAAATGGCCTTTATATGTAGAAAAGCACATAATGGTGGGGAGGGTCCTTCCAATGCACCAGCATTTCAAATGGAACTTGGAAATGTGCCGAAAACTAGACTGGCATTATATGTTCTGAACTTCTGGCTGCTGCCAGGTCTCTTTGCCTGTTCTGTTAAAGGGTTGAAAGGTTATGAGTTTAAGGGCAAAGAACCTACAAAACTTCCAGACTTGCCATTCCCCAAAGGCCAGGGTTCAAAACCTGTTGTCATGAAGTTCCACCTTGTTATCTTCACAACAGTTTTGTGAGGCAGATTGAATTGAGGACCAGGGTAGATCACAGCTCCAAAAAGTTGCTTTAAAAGAAAAAAAAAATGAAATTGCTCAGAATTTCCTACTTATTATGGTGGAGATAATCTCTTTGGTTGGAACAATCTCTGTTTTGAACATTATGCTAGTTTTTTCCTGCTTCTTATCCAAATCTGCTAGTTAGATGAAGCAAAATGGCCTAACTAGAGGCCTTTCTGCACTACACTGTTATAGTGCTATGATTCCACTTTCAACCTCCTGTGGAATTCTGGAATTTGCAGTTTCCTGAGGTCAAAGAGCTCTCTGGCTGAGAATTCTCAAGACCCTTCCCTAAACTGCAAACCCCAGGATTCCATAGGTTGAAAGCGGAATCATCGCACTATAACAGTGCAGTGTGGAAAGGCCCTAGGAAGAGCACTGTTCTCTTACTACAGCTCCCAGAATCCACAGTTTTGGAGTTGTAGCCTGGAAAAAGTAACATATCCAAACCCTTTAACTGGATATGAGAGGCATACGGGGTGTTTAAAAAACATCCAAAAGTTTACCAGAGTTACAGTGGACTCTAAATCTGAGTGAAGTTACAGGGAAAAGAATGTCCTTAATGTTTTTCCCCCCACTGAGGGCCATTACTGTGCTCAAAATCTCTTCTTCTGCCCACACAATAAGTTAAAAGGTATTAAAATAAATAATAAATCAACTTCATTATCAATAATAATTATAAATAATTTATAGATAGAGAAATTATAAATAGAAACATTAAGATAAATACTAAATAATTGATATCCTGCTTCAGGAAGAAAAAACTACTCGAGGGAAGCGATTTTTTTTTTAATGATCAAACAGTCCAGGGGAAATTGGTTAAACACACTTTCTCTGCAGAGGTCAATTCTGGAGTGCAAAGCAGATGCACTAAAAAAAAAAAGTTACAAAACTTTGTTTTTTAAAAAGAAAAAGACAGTTCCTATGTCATGTCTAGCTTGACTTTAAAAGGCATTGATTTCTCCCAAGCAGCCAGCCAAACATCTTCACTCCCGTGGAGGGATTGGGACCTGCTCATACCTGATTTGCTGTGCAAACAACATTTGGAAGTTATCAAAAAAAAGATCATTCTTTTTTCTTGCTAACTGTAAATAGTGTGGAACAGGAATGATGTTTTAAGGCTGGTTGAATCATCTGACATGCATTTCCTGAGAGAAGAGGTATACACAAATTTTGGCTGGCGATTCTTTTGGAAGCGAGAACTCCAAATGATAATAATGATAATGAAAAAACACATGTCAGATCTGCAATTACTGGAACAGCCTATTCATCAGAACAGATTCATTTTTTTTTTTTTGCATCTCTCAGTCGGGAGGGCCAAGAATTCAAGAGAATTCTTTGAAAATGGGCATCTGATTATTCTTTTTAAAAAACAGAGTGTGTGAGGTGCTCTGGGTAGTGATATTCTTTGATAAAGCCCTCTAGCTTAATAAAACATCCTTTTTTTCCCATACAGTCTGCCAAACAAACAGAGTTCAGGTCATTAAACTTAACGGAGTTCATTAGCCAACCTCATTGCTTCCCTGAGTCTGGGTAACTCAAAAAGCTTTTGCAAGCCACAATCTGGGCCAAAAGGGGGATTTGATGATGGTTGATCTAAACAGCAGCAGTAGCAACCTTTTGTTCCCCTTTCTCTTGCAGAAGAAGTTTGGGAGAACTTTCAGCTTCTGAGTAGATAGCAAGGTAGGTAGGCTGGATTTCAGAAAGATATCAAATACTTCAGCTATGGCTGGATTTCAGAAAGATATCAAATACTTCAGCTATAGTTGGGACTGCCAGGTCTCACGGCCTTGAATCACTTCTCAAGGTGAGAAGGAGAAATCTTAGGGTAAGAACGCTGCCTTGAAAGGTGTATGTATATGGACTCTCCTCACTGATTGGACTCAGATTTTTTTTAAAAAAAATTTGAATGGTACATTCTTTGTAACTGTGATTGATGCTTAATACAAAATACTTAATGACGTCACTATGACCCATCCCCATGACACCATCTGGGTCCACTCCTGGGTCTCTGGTTTTGGCTCTGACACTTCAGGGATAATTGTGACCTGGCAACACTAGCTACAGCGGTCTCCCTGCCAAATCTTTAAGTCAAAGCCAAAACTATTTTGTCTATGATTATGGTTAATTGACCATGAAACCCACTCTGGGTAATAAAAATAAGCCTTTATTTTGTGATTTATGTGCAAATTTATTCCACCAGGGTGGAAATCATGCAGACTTCCAGGTATCGATCAATTGCAGTTCCCAGCATTCTTTATCAGTGGCTTGGCTACCTAGGGCTGCTGGGAGAAGCAGTCCAGCAATACCTGGAGGACAGTATGATTCCTGACTATATATTTCATGGGGGGCAGGTGGGCTGAGTACTAAAGGACACATATCACCTCTTAAGCTAGTTGGAAAATCTTTCATCTAGGACATATGAAAATTTCATTTTATTTCCGTTTTAAGAAGATTGTACAATATTCATAAATTTCCTCATAACTAAGATGGAAAGAACCTGAGATTTTTGAAAATAGAATCTGGAAGTAATCAAAATGGACAATTCTGTCTATCAGAAGACAAAACATTGTGTGCTTCATAATCTGAGTTCTCTCTCTATGCATTTAACCATGTTTTTGGTGTAAAATTAGGGTTGCCACCTCTCCTTTTTTCTGAGATGCATGTTTAACACTTACATGAAAGGCACATGTCTAGAAAGAGTGGATCCGTCCATGTTGGAAATAGCTGAACCTATTGAATTTGACTGGTGTAAATGGAAAGTGGTGAAGAATTTTGTTTAAGTTCATTTTGGCAGAATTTGCCAAAATTTGCAATGGAAAGATTTTTTTTAAAAAAAATGAATGTCAAGAATGGATTTTTTTTTTTAAAATGAATGTGGGAGAAGTGAAACTAAGGCCCTTTTTGCACCTTACCTTCATCTCGGCAGTGGGGAGCGGCGCTCACGCGAACAGCCGTTTGCGCGAGCCGCTCACGGCAGCCCTTCTGCCTCCCGCAGCGGCTTGCCGGTTGCGCAACCATCGCGCTAGCCCCCCGCCCCTTCCTTTCACAGTGCAGCCTGGGAGCTGTAGGCTGCGCTGGGGAAGAAGTGCGACCAGGCCGGCTTGTTCAGCGCACTGCACACAGGTAAGTGCGCGAGGGCCCTGCGAGCATTGCGCGACTGCACAGTATTTTCGGCTTAGAGCCGAAAATAAAAAATGCGTGCATGGCCCGCTTTAGGCTCATGAGTGTCGCGTGAGTGGGAGTGCGTTGTACGGACCGACGCTCCCATTCATGCGACGCTCAAGGGGCCCTCGCGCATAAAAAACTGCATGCCAAAAGGGCCTAAGTTTTCCATTCTCACTTCCAATCTTGATTCTAGTATAAAATTATGGGTGAATAGAAGATTGCTAATGTGTTAGTTACTCCACTCATGGCATATAGATGGAATAACGTATTGCAGGTGGCTTAGACAGGATGCAGTACTGAAAGAAAACATGTTTACATCTTGTTAGTGATAGAAACCTCCAGCCTCCTTTCCAGTATGTGTCATATTGAACAGAATCATCCAAAGCTGGCTGTTCCTTCTACTTGATCTGCACTGGATAATTGGAACTTCTTTTGAGATGGGCCTGTTTGATCAGCTTCCAATTCTGTGCTGCTCTATAGTTGTCCTGATGGCCTGCAAAATGTTGATACTTTCCGCAGAAGCCAGTTTAGAAGTTCCCAGTTTGTCACAGAATGAGCAAAGAGGCATGTGGTGGGGGGCAATGGGTGGAAAATAACGTTTATAACATACAATAGAAGGTTTGCATATTACATACCTATGGCCTGGAAAAAGCTTTCAAGATTTCAAGAGAAAATCTGGATTTTTGTAACTACGAAGTTTAACTGTATGGCTGGATATGAGTTCTTCTTCCCTCTTGTGCTCATTTCCATGTGTCTTTCCTCAGCAATCATGTTAGTTATATTGCTTTATTTTGCAGAAACCTGGGTTGGAATCTCATTGGTGTCATACATCTGTGTAAGTTCCCTCACACATGTAGTTGTACTGCTTTGGCCCTTGTACAATGAACATATTCATAACTGTTTCACATGGCTGAAATCCCATTATTAATCCCAACTTGACCAGAGCCATTTGATCAACTGGATTTACTTACATGTTGACTCAATCAGTTGAGTTACTCTCTTAGGAAGTAAATTTGGCCTGTAACAGGAATGGAGCACACCTGGCATGAAGTCATGGTTGGACACACTGAAATCCATGGGATTTCAGTTAGTCATGACCTAAGTCTCATAGATATCTAGACAACATTGGTTATCAGTATGCCACATGCTTGTATGTTGCAAGAACGGCAAGGTCCTCAATCCACTGAATAACAGGAGGTGACAATTTATCTGTCCAGTGTTGCAACAGAATCCTTTTAGCCATCAAGGGAGTTCAGACAACCCATTTCTGCAAAGCGTTAAATAATTTAAAAGCAAATGTGCACTTCTACATTTCAAAGATTGCTCCCATGTTACACTGGTAGAGATTACGGCTACTGAAAGTCACAGTTTTGGAATATGAATCCACTTGCCAGGTGTAAATGTTTCCTTGTCTCATTTTGGTAAGTGAAAATATTATGTGCAGTACACTAATTCAAGCTGTAAAATCCAACTTTACAGCCTATAATCTATGACTCAGAGACTTTATGAATAGATAAAAGGAAATACTCGGCATAGCACATAATTAAACAATGGATTATGTTTAATTATGTTTAAAGATGGGTTGATGGCCCCCAGCTTGGACCATGGGAATCAGCCAAACTTCAAGAGGATGAGGCTATCACAGGCTAGTAATATGATGGGTGGTTGTTATTTCCACCAACCAAGGCAGGAGAATTCTGAATATCAGAGGCAGCAGACACATGAGCCAAAAGGTGCCATTGTGCTCATGTCTTGGTCTTGGTTTTCCCAAAGTTATCAGGCAAGAGAATGCTGGAGTAGCTAAGCATTTGACCTGATCCAAGTCTTAATGCCTTGCAGAAAGACAACATATAAATCAGGGGAAGGAATCATGTGAATCTCCAGATGTTCTTCACTCCCATCAACCCTGATTCAGTTAGCTAATGGTGAAGAATGCTGGGCGTTGGAGTCCAACCACATCTGAAGGCCCATGTGACTCCAACTTCTTTAGGAATAATTATCTTAAAATATAAAATGAGCCTTATGTGTCATAAGTGCTTTAAGTGTTTAGGAAATCTTGTAAGCCTTTTAGCTGATTATGAGGACAGTGAGATCATGCTGGCATCACAGAAAATTAATGCATAACTCAATGAATACTTCCTTTGCTGTCTGCAATAAAATGAAATTGGTTGTATCGGTTTCAAGCAAAGAAAAATTTTCAATCTTGCATTTCTTTCCAAAAATGTGCTTAATTTGATTCTTTGTCTGGCTTCTATCACTTGGGGTGTGTGTGTGTGTGTGTGTTTGGAAAAATTGGTCAATAGTATTGTCTGTTTCCTCTGCTGATATCAGCATGGAAGGATGGTGTTGGTGACTTCTGGAAGAGGTTACTAGAGGGCTGAGATTCCTCTGGGCTGTATTTCATATCTACATGTACACTTTTATTTTCAGTTCATAGAGATAGCTGTCATATAATGTGTCAATCATGGCTAAATTCAGATAATTCCAAGCTGATTGGAGATGATGGGAGTCGTAGTCCAAACATCTAAAGGATCTTGGGCTGGGAAAGTGTGATTTAAAGAGATTATCTTGTGGATATTCTGCATCAAACATATACACTGCAGGAGATTTGGCAACGAGTAAATGGATTTGAGGATTATTTGGGTTATACATTCTTAAAGTATGCGCATACTTGGTTAAAAAAACATGCTAGATCCTAACTGATTCTCTCTTCACCTCAGGATACTATGTTTTTGTGAGGAAGCCAGAGGTGATTCTAACTCCTAATTTTCAGCAACATGGCAAACTACAATTCCCGGCATTCATTAGGACAAGTCATAGCAAGTGGTTTTGCTGTTGAAGAGAATGTTTTCCACACATAATCTGAAACTACACCAATAGTGCTAATACATCTGGAAGATATCTTTGGTTTAAAAATAGTACCCACTCCATTGTGTGTGTGTGTATACATCTTCAAGTCACCTGTCAACTTACGGAGACCCTATAAATTAACAGGATTTCCTTAAGCAAGGAACACTCAGAGGTGGTTTATTATTGCTTTTCTCTGAAATATAGCTTACAGCATTTGGTATTTTAATGTACCCCCATCCAGGTATTAACCAAGTCTGATTCCACTTAGCTTCCAAGGTCATATGAGATGTGCTGCTTTCAGGTATTTAGGCCTCCACATCCCAACTATCAACTCATTTAAAAAATCATTTAAGCAATGTGCAACTGAGATGCTATGTATCATCACATAGGAAAACCTCACTGTATAGAGCAGCCCTGTACATTGACCTCAATAGAGTTTATTTCCAGGTGAATGCATGTAGGACTGCATTTCTTTCCAGAAGCTCAGACCTAGTCTGATGACTGGCTCTTCAGATGTTGTTGGACTGCAACTCCCAGCATTCTTCAGTATTGGCTGTGCTGACTATAGTGAAGGGGGTTGCAGTCCCACAAAACCAAGAAACCTCACAATTTTGCATACCTACTGTAGACATCTTGTTGCCTGAGACAAAAAAACAAGATGGCGCTCCTTCCCCACTCTATGTCCAGAACTTGGCTACTGAACCTCATTTCTCCATGGATGATAGGAAAACATGTCCCACCACACCTGAGGCAGCAAACAAATCTAAGCGGCTTCACATTTGGTTGTGTGAAATATACAGCTCTGTCCTAAAACAGGAGGGAACAGCTAGATTATTCATGAGGAACAACTAGGAGCTTGTGAGTATTACCTCCCACTACCTTCTACCCAAAGCAGTCACTGGATTCTGTCTAATGGTAAGGCCAGCCTTGTCAAAGAAGAGTACTACACCCTAGAATTTTAGGTGCATGAAATTCCACTTGTTCCCTTGTTAAATGCTGTCATATCTCATTGGTCTCTCTGTTCCTAATCTTGCTTCTCCTGAGGCTCTTTTGTACAATACAAGTATAACTCTGTGATTCCACTTTACTTTCCATGGCTCTATTTTCTGGAATTTCGGCCTTTGCACTTTGGGAAGGATTGCTTGGAATTCTCAGCCTGAGACCTCTAGTGCCTCAATAGACTAGATGTTCCAGGATTTCCTGGGATGTTACCGTAGCAGTTGAAGTGGAATCATAGTGCTATACAGTCAGTCCTCCACATACAACCGTGTGGGTTATACCACCACAGAATGGATGTGGTGGATCTCATTTCAGTGTGAATCCTGCACCCAAACATAACTCTTGAATTGGCGCATCAAGGTTAATAAACGCAGATTCTAGCTTGGATCTCACTTGGACCAGGATTGGCTGTGTGTTCAAATCTTTGCTCTGTAATGTGTGAACATGACCTGGTATTCAACTCAACAGGGGGAGGAAATACCTCTGAGCTTAGGCAGGAGGACAATAAAAAAAAAACACCCAAAACCTTATTGGTTTAATTTCAAGTGGCTGGTTAACAGTTGAGCTTTCCAAGCCGGAAATGATAAGACAGACGCTAATGAAGAGAAGGGAGACAGAAGGCAGCCCGACGCACTTCAAATCCATCTCTGGCTGTCTCCAAATAACATAACATCCTTTTGGCTCCCGTCTTTGGCTTGTCGATGCGCCTTTCCTGGGGTGCAGGAAAACTCCAAAGGCCTGGCCACAAACACAACACAGTTCTGGGAGAAAACCGCCGAGTCAGAGCAAACAGAGGAACTTTAATGAGAGGGGAAAGGAAGGACAGGGCGAAAGAGCGCGCGCAGAGCAGCCCTGGAGGAGGACGAAGGGCAAACCCGGCTGCCAGGAAGGCAGGAAAAAGGAAAGCAGACGCAGCAGCCGGTCTCCTCTCCCTCCCTCTCTCTCCAAAGAGTTGGAAAAGTCAGCGGAATCCGGGGCGGTTTTCCCTGCGCCGCTGCGCCGCCTCTTTCAAGCGCGCCACGGAATCCCCGGAGCGAACCGGCGAGCGCTCGGCAAGTGGCTTCAGGAGGGCAGGTCCAAGAAGAGCCTGGGAGGCGCCTCCCCTTCGAAAGGAAAAAGGAGCGGGGGAGAAGGAGGAGGGGAAAAAAAAAAGAAGAAAGGGAAAGAAACTCTGGTTACAAACCCTTGGCTCTGTTTTGAAAAAAAAAAAAGAATTGGCACATGACAGCCACATATATAAAGCCCCAACAAGTCCGAGGCCTTTTTTTTGCAAAGGCAGGTAGGGTAAGCGGCGGGAGGGGGGTCCGATCGGAGAGAGGGAGAGATGCCCCTTTAAGCCAGAGTTGGAGGAGAGTCGAAGGAGCGTCCGGGCTTGGAGGGCTGCCTCCTGGAGCTCGCCTTCTCGCCGGCCAGGGTGCCTTTCGTCCCGCGTGGTGGCGGCGGATGTGCGCCTGACCCCCGACCGGCTCGCCTCCTCGCCTCCTCGCCTCGCCTCGCCCTTCCCTCGCGAGCCATGCCGCCCTTTCGGCGCGGCTCCGGCTTCCTGCTCTGCCTCCTGGCCCTCTTGCCTTCCCGCGGCGCTTCCGTGGAGACCGAGATCGTCACCCCGATCCGCTTCGACCCGGACCTCCGCGCCCGGCGCCCGTCCTTCCCGCGCCCCGGCTGGACGGCGGCGGCGGCGGCGGAGGCAGAGGAGCGCGCCGGGGCCGGCGTGATCTTCCAAATCAGCGCCTTTCGCGAGGATTTCTACCTGAACCTGACGCCGGACGCGCGTTTCCTGGCGCCCTCGTTCGCCACGCAGTACCTGGGCGCCCCGTCGGACAAGCCCGACGGCGCCCAGCCCGGCCGCGGAGGGGAGGAAGGCGGCGGCGGCGGCGGCGGAGACCTGCGGCACTGCTTCTACTCCGGCGACGTGAACTCGGATCGGGACTCCTTCGCCGCCGTGAGCCTCTGCGGGGGGCTGACCGGGGCGTTCGGCTACCGAGGGGCCGAGTATCTCATCCGCCCGCTCAAGGACGGCGGCGGGAGCGGCGGCGGCGGGAACCGGGCGCTGTGGAGCAACCACGGCGAGCACCTGTTGCAGCGCCGGAGCGCCCCGTCCAGCCCCGACGCCGCCTCGGTCACCTCGAGGTGCGGCGTGGCTTCCGGGCTCAACCCGGCCATCGTGCAAGCCTTGGAGAGCTATAAGGTCTCCCAGGAGAAGGAGGAAGGGGGAGGCTGGCGGGGGAGGCGGCGCGGGGAGGCCCCGCCGCCGTCCAAGAAGAAGGGCGGCCGGGCCAAGCGCTTCGTCTCCATCCCGCGCTACGTGGAGACGCTGGTGGTGGCCGACGAGTCCATGGTCAAGTTCCACGGCGACGACCTCCAGCACTACCTGCTCACCCTGATGGCCACGGCGGCCCGGCTCTACCGGCACGCCAGCATCCAGAACCCCATCAACCTGGCGGTGGTCAAGTTCCTGGTCATCGGGCAGGAGGACAAAGGGCCCAAGGTGACCGGCAACGCGGCGCTGACGCTGCGCAACTTCTGCGTCTGGCAGAAGAAGTGGAACAAGGGCAACGACAAGCACCCCGAGTACTGGGACACGGCCATCCTTTTCACCAAGCAGGTGGGCGCCTCCCGGGGGCGGCCGGGGGGGTGGGGAGGCGGGGTGGGGAAAAGAAGGGCCGAAGGAAGGGCTCCAAGAACTGACAGCGCCTTCGGAGCGCCTTCCGCGATGCCCCGCCGCCGTGAGCCCTGGGCGCCCTGCCTTTCCTCCTGCCTGCCTGCCTTCCTTCCTTCCTTCCTTGCAGCCGCTGTGCCCACTGTGCGCTCTGCCTTGCCGCCTCTCTGCTCCTTAGGCTGTGCCCTTTCTTACTGCTCTTGTGCGCACTAGACGTCCTGCCCTTCCTTGCTCTTCCTTGCCTCCGCTGTGCCCACTAGGCTTCCTGCCCGTCTCCCTTTCCTGCCGCTCCTTCCCATTCCAGCCTCCCTGGGAGGCTCAGAGGTTCCGATCTGGACCGAGTCTAGGTGGGTAGACCTCGACTCAGTTGCCTCCGCATCCTCTTTGTGTTGGAATTTAGGGCAAGCGCCCCGGGGGATCCCATTTCCACCTGGTGTATGCGCGCGTGTTTGTTTCTGCGTGTCTCCCACGGTTTGCCTACATTGCTACATTCAACAACGTGGTTTGAACCCAGCAAGGTTGGACCAAACTGTGAAATAGGCTATGTTACTAAACTGGCAAGTAGGAGGCGCTGTAGTCGTGAGATTTTAGGAATGTGGGAATGGCCAAGGATTGGATTCCTGACTTTAAAATGCCACACTGGGTTTCTCTTTGTCCTAGGCAGGCAATCTTCAGATGACAAGATCTGGGGGGTATTTAGCTAGGAGTAAGTTGCATTGAATTCTTGGTGGGCTTGTTTCCAAGCAAAAGTACAGAATCGCAGCTGCTCTAAAGGGTAGAGCTTGGGAATGGGGCTGTTTGAACTACACCTCTTCAAATCCCCTACCTGAGGGATTTGGGAGTTATAGTCCAAAAAAATATATTCCTAAATTGGCTAGAGAAGTATGGGAATGGTAGTCCCAACACTCCCATTGCTAGGCTGACTGGGGGTTTCTGGAAACCATAGTTTGAAAAGACCCATCCTTGTGCTGACCAAGGGATAATGGGAGATACAGTCCAGTCACTTCATGTGCTGGCTGCAGATTCTAGGAGTTATAGTCCCAAAATATCCCATTCCTAAATGCTAGGTTTTTCAGCAGGGAGTGCCTTTCTCCACCTTGCTGTCTTGGTCCTTGCCATGTGTTTTGGACCAGGAGCTGAATTTGGAACTCCGTGCATGCCAAACATGTGCTTGGATGCTATGCATAGCCGGCCTCTCCCAAAGCTCAGTGGCAGCTCCAAGGGAGGGCAGCTCATGGGGCGGGCACTTGGCATACGTGGAATTCCTTTTGAACAGCGGACGAGGGAGAAGAAAAAGACAAACACCCATTGGCACAGTTTTTGTAATTACTAAATATTTTTTTTAGTGAGGCCAGTAAATGGGTCAGATGGAAGACATTCTTCAAAGGGAGGCAATTCTGATCAGGGTCCAGCTAGCCAGTGGGCCCCTCTCTCAGAATCTTTGGAGCTGTGATGCCTTTCTCTCTCCCTCTGTCTTTCTTTCTCCACTTCTTCTGTGTCTCCTCTCCTTCCTCTGTTTGCAGGGACATAATTGCTGGTTACCCAGTGCAACCCCTGTTTACAGCCTAGAACAGTCATTCCTTTCTGCCCAACAGCTGGGAAACTGTGGCCGGATGCATCTTCAAATGCACCTTGAGGATGATATTTTTTAAAAATGAGGGCAGCATCAGGAAGACATAAAGGAAGATTAGAAAATGTGGGAAGGCTGTGGTAGAATTTCTTGCTCTCCTTGTGCTAGATGAGAGGTAACTGTGAAATTGCTGGGCAGCATATTGAGGAGCAAGTATCATGGTTTGAGCATTGGACTATGACCCCAGAGACCAGCATTCAATTTCCTACTCAGCCATGGAAACCCACTGGGCATGTCACACACTCTCAGCTCCAGAAAACCCTGCAATAGGCTCACCTTAGGTTTGCCATAAGTCGGAAGTGACTTGAAGGTGCACAACAACAGCCACAACAATATTGAGAAAGAGACAGAAGAAAATGGGGTTTTGCACTCTCCAGGCTGACTCAATACAGTTAGCTGCCCAAGGCAAAAGGACACGAGGGTTCCTCCTGGTAGCAGCTTTTTGGCTTCCATGTCAAGGGAGCAGTGAATCTGCTTTGGATTTTGGCCCAAGTGTTAAAAAGGAGCTATCCAAAGTGCTGAACTCTAGCACCTTCTCAAAGAGGTTGAGCATCCTAGCTATCTTCAGACTAAACCCCAGAGTGGATTCTCTGTCCTAGTGACAGGAAAGCTCCCAGCTGCCACTGAAAGGTGGTGGGAAACTATTTTCACTGTACCTCAAGGGGAGGATAGACTTGTTTATGTGGTCAGGGCAGACTAACCTGAAAAAGTACGTTCCTCAGATATAGTTGGATTGCAGCTCTTATCATCCCCAGCTAGTATAGCCAATGGTGAGGAGTGCTGGGAGTTGCAGTCCAGCAGTATCTTGAAGAGCCACACTTTGTCCACCTGTGCTTTAGGGCAACATAAATAAGAGTGCTATGTACTGCCTACACAAGATTTCCTTCCTCTGATCCAGCAGGTCTCCTGTTTGTTTATTTAAAGTATTTATATCATTGTTTACAGCTGGAAAGTCTTGCGTATCAGTAATAATAAATAATACCAGACAGTCTGTACCCTCAGGCTTACAATCTAAAAAGCCTTGACATAAAAGGGAAGGAGGATAGGTGGAGAAGAGGAAATCAAGAAAGCTCAAGGATCGGTGCTTAATGTTATGAGGTTCTGTGGCCTGTTGGAAGGGCTTCTGCTGGGTGACAGTTGGGGAGGGGCAAAGACCAATGACGCTGGCTTCTCAGGAGGTGTTGTGATGTCCCGGTTTCTTTCTCTGCTCCCTTTTCAGTCTGGTTAACTTGTTACATTCTTATTTGTTCAAGCAAATCTTTTCTTCTTCTTCTAAAAACCATTGCAGAAGGTCCAGGAAACTTGAGAGCGGTTGGTATATGCCTAACTTAGGCATTTGTACATCACACTTGCCTCATGTGCGAGCTGGGATTTCTTCCTGCAGGGTCATTTTTCACTGTGAACATTTTATTTACACTTGCTGTAAACATGCGTAGGTTTCTCACGTTGCATGACTTTTGTCCTCAAAGGAACATTCCTGTGATTAGAAGGACTTACTACTCCTTGCTCTGCTTGTCTTGGTTTTGTTTTGTTTGGGTGCTGATGAGAATCCATCACGCTCCAGTGAAGAGAAGAGTCCCTAGTTTTTCGGTCACATTGTTTATGGCTCCAGAAGAACCACAGTCCATCACAATTGCCTGCTGTTGAATCCTGCAGGGAGATCTCATGAAGAAGGCAGAAGATGATCTTCCAGCTCCTCCCAACTCTGGTCCCTTCCCTCCTTAGCCTCTGTGTGGGTGCTGACAGCCAGAGCATGCCTTGTGATTGGTCATGCCCAAAAGCTTCTCCCCCAGTAGGAGCACAGCTGCACACTTTGCCTTCATGCCTCAGCAGCCATTGTCACATAGAAGTGAGAGGTTTTTGCTTTCCATCCACCTGGACTGGCTTCAGACAGGTGATGGACGTGCAGTTTCTGCAAGGAATCTCTGGCCCCACTAAGGCCTCACTCATGCTCCATGGAAGCAATCCCAGTTATGCTCATGGGAAGCATCTCTGCGTGTCCAATTGGGATTTTTCATTTGACATGCAGAAACTTCAGCCAAAGCATGCTGCGAAACATTCTTGTGGTTTGCGTTTCCATTTTTTCATCACTGCTGATTTTCTTATTTTTTCAGGGTTCCCATATATGTAGTAACACTTCTTTCCCTGTGTCTTTATGGTTGGCTGCTGTCATTTGACAAAGCTAAGGATGCCTTCTCTTCTCTTGGGACTAGTACTCACAACTTCCTCTATGGGCCTTTCCGTACAACACTGTTATAGTGCTGTTATTCCACTTTCAACATCCTGTGGAATCCTGGGGTTTGCAGTTTATGGAGGGGCATTTAGAATGATCAGCCAGAGAGCTGTTTGGCCTCAGTGAACTACAAACCCCAGAATTCCACAGGATGTTGAAAGTGGAATAATAGCACTCTAACAGTGTAGGGCGGAGAGACCCCATGTCTCTCCTTCCAAAAATATTTTAAACCTGACTCTAGATATACTACCATTGGCTAGAGCAGCAGTAGGTAGAGTGTGGCCATAGAGCACATGTGGCCTCAGAGGGTCATTTTTGAGGTCCCTGGCCTTGCCATTTTTTTTGTTTTATTGCTAAAAATGCTCTCAAAACTAAGAATTGTCAGAACTCTTTTGTGTCTTGGTTAGGGATTAATTAGTTTGTGCTTGTGGTAAATAACTGGTATTTTAGAAATATAAAAGTCAGTAACACATTATAGTTTGACTTTAGCTTAGGTATACAGCCAGCCCTCCACATCTGCAGGTTTCACTTTTGCAGATTTGATTATTCATGGATTATTTGCTGTCACCTCTGCTGCCTCTCTATGCCATTTTTAACAGGGACTGCAAGCTTCATCAGACTGAGAAACTTCAAACAAGGCTTGTAATTAAAAATACTGTGGGGCAGCAGTGTAGGTGGCAGTCAGCCCCCCAGCCCCCCAGTTCTGCCTTATGAAGGAACCCTGATGCCTCAAAGGAATCCACAGTGGGTTCAATATGGTGATCATGCTTTTTTATGTAATAAATATGGTTTGGGAGGGCCTAGAGTCATTCATGTTTTTTTCACTTTCATGGGAGTCCTGTGCCCCTAACTCTAGCAAATATGGAGGGAAACCTGTGTGTATGTATGCATGTGTGTATACGTGTGTGTGTGTGTGTATGTATGTGTGTGTATGTATGTATGTATATATATATATATATATATACACATACACACACACATACGAATGTAAATATAGTATAGTATAGTTCTTTCCTTTTCCTTGAATGTTGATTATCCTGTTTTGAATTAGTGTGTCTGTATAAAAATTAATAAAACATGAACTTTAAATAGAACGTTTAAAAAACGTCTAGAGAATGTGAGGGGACTTTTCATCATGTTTTATTCTCACTCAGCTGTTTTAGGTTGTGAGGGAGCTTTTTAAAACCAAGAAATACTCTGGAAATTAATGTCAGGTTTACTTCCTGCTTAGAAAGGCATGCTGTAGACTTAAGACAGTTTTTTTTTTTTTTTTTTTTTGTGGGCAGAGGCGGGGAGACCACAGTGCATTTATTCTCTGTGCCACCTAGGATGTATGGATGGGACTTTTAGCCAAAAAAGTTAAAAAAGTTAAAGAAGAGGGAGTGGATAGGATGCAGAGGGGGCATAGCTCTCCAAGGTACCATGGAGTGGAGTGATGTAGTCTCCAATTTTGGCAGTTGTCCATCTCTGTGCTAGATGTATTAATATGAAGGATGTGTTCTAGTGTTTAGCAGCACTAGGCAGGAGTACCTGCATGCATAAAATAGGCCAGAACTTTTTCCAGGTCCCACCTTCTTTTTTGTATCCAAATTTGTCACAGTCAAGTCTCTGTTGCCAGTCCCCGGCTCATATGGAGAGGTAGGGCTGGAAGTTGCATAATGTAACTGGATGGCAGAAGTTAATTTCTTTATCATTACTCTCTGTGACACCCCTTTCTGGTCCTGTAAAATTCTGCACAAGGTAGGAGGACTCTGTTGAATAGACCGACCTGAGTTGCAAAGGGAAGAGTGGGGGAATCTTTGAAAACCAGGCCAAAGCCCTCACCTTTCAACAACCAAAGGCAGAGTCTAGATCCAGTCCTTGGGGGTTCTTGGTGGAGTAGAAGCCATGAAAAGCTTGGCGCTGTCTGCCAAGTTCTATAGTAGGGGGTGCAAGCCTGGAGTTGCTGTTGGACTGTAACTCCCAGTGTTCCTCACTACTGACTGTGCTGGCTAGGGTTCCTGGGAAGTGTAGTCCAACAATAGCCAGAGGCCGTGCATGATTTCCTGTGTGGTGTCCTAAATGCAGGCACTTATTGAATCAATGGGACTTTCAAAAGTGTTGATTTGCCAGATTAATTTAGAGCCCTGGTGGTGCAGTGGTTAAATGCTGGTATTGCAGCCACAAGGTTGTGAGTTCGATCCTGCTGGGCTCCAGGTTGATTTGACCTTCCGTCCTTCCACAAGTTGGTAAAATGAGTGCGCAGCTTGTTGGGGGCAATTAGCTAACACATTATAAACTGCTTAGAGAGCACTTAGCTGATAAGCGGTATAGAAATACACATGCTATTGCTATTCCCATGGATTTGTTTTGCCTGCTCTAGTTGCAGCTGAGAAGTGGAGTTAGATATATATGCCCTCCCACCTTTCATGTGAGCCTACAAGAAGAGAATGATAGGGAGAGCTGTTGGAAAGGATCCCACAACCTGCTTTTTCTTGATCTCGGTGCATATTATTGGCACCGGCCTTTGTGTACATGGATAAATCTCCTTGAAACAGCCACAGATCTTTGTGTAGTACATGAACAAGTGAATCCAGCCGTTAGGCGTACCTTCTGTTTCTCCTTCCCCCTTTCCTGTGTTCTTACCATGATGCTGGATTGGAACAAGTCAGCTTTGGCTGTTTTTAACTCTGTGGATCTATGGAATGGAGTTGTAGAAACCTCACATGGTATACATTAGAGCAGGATGTGGCTCGGCGGATGAGACCCCTTGTCTTACTGAAAATGAGACCTGGAACTTTTCCACTGACTTTGAAAGGGAACTGAATGTTTTTCTCCAATTGCTGTGTTGCAGCGCTGTGGCAAAGGATACAAATGTTTGACAAATGTGATATTACTTACTGGATTGTCAAGAAATTCATGGGGAATGGAGACAAAGAGACAGAGAGAGAAGAATTGTTTTCGATTATCAGCAATCAGAAAGAGTGTTTCAGTCTCATGGCTGCTGAGGGAACAGTAAAAAGTAAAATATGATATTTTTAATAGATAAAGCAAAGGTGTCTTAAATTTTCCTTCTCTTTCTGGTTCTGTGGAAATCTATCCTGGAGTAGATGAGTAACTCACCCCCCATTTCTTTAATTTTTTTTTTTCTCAGGGAGGGTTTTTTTTCCGTAAGAAGTTCCAAAGTAAAACACTTTTGGAAACACAGGAAATTGATCTCAGCAAGTTTGTAGCCATTTAGACAATGCAGTGACTAGAGGCCTGGATGCAGTGCTGACCTTCAATTCAACTTGAGAAGCTGCAGCATGCAACAGTTCCAGAACAGGGAAAAGTTACTTCTTTTTGGACAACACAGCCATAGCCAACAGAGCTGGGGACTCTGAGAGTTGTAGTCCAGAAGTCCCCCAAGCTCCACATACTTCTTACCCACAGCAGATGAAGAGGTAGGCTTAAACATTCAGGGTGTTTCAACTTGGGACAGGGGGAAGGGAGTTATCAACCTGAATGTTCTTTCAGGCTTAAAACCCAACAAAAATACCTAAGTGCATCAGAGAGAAGATAGGGCTACGATCCTTCCTTATAGCTGATGTGGGAGAAATTTGGTGGTGTGCAGGAAGTTTCTGTCTGGAAGGCGGAAGTCCAGGAACTACTTTAACCATTTTCTTTGCTAAGAATGGGCCATTTGAGGGGGATTTTGAGACAAACTTACCCCCCCCCACAAAGTTTGTAGGATCATGCCCCCATGCACCCTCAATTTTAGGCCCCCACTGCTTTCTAGAGGGTGTGGCCCAATGTTTTTGGCCCTTCATGGGCTATTTTAGGTTCAGGACAGTCTTCTTTCCCAATAGGAAGTGATCTGGGTCAACTTCCAAGGTCCCTTCCTGTTGGGAGAATGGCGTCTTTGGGGTATAAAAAGAACCCATGAAGAAAGTATGCTCCGTGCCTGGGGCATTTTGAGATAACTACACCATTGACTGGCTTGTGTTTCATCAGGAGGTTTTTCAAGTGCAAACTTGAGTCATGAAGTGCCCTGTTTCTGTCCTGACCATAACATACAGGATGGGGAGGTTTAACCCCCTCTTCCTTCTTGAACCGTGATTTTGATAGTAATGGCCCAATTCTGCACTACAGTTAAAGATAGGAAGGTCCCACTTAGCCTTGCCAGAGTGAAAACTAGGGAATCCTCTTGTGCCTTTAATGGTGGTGTAGAAGAAGGAACTTCAGCAGGTATTGCTTGTCATACAACCAGCTAACAAGCAACATCTACTGAAATTGCCTCTTTTACATATCCATTAAACGTAAAAGAGCCCTTTCTAGTTTTCAATCCAGAAATCATAGTCTTGTTGCTGTCAATGGGGTGTCCTCCTTACTGGTAATTTCAGTGTGTGTGTATGTGTGTAAGGAAGCTGTAGAAGGAAGGCTTAAACCTTACTTCCCCTCATGTTTCAGTCCAGATGGAAATCTGCTCCCCACATTCCAGATTAAGGTTGCCAAACTGAAAACTGGAGAAGGCTCTTGTACCCTTGATGGGCATGCATGGAAGAGGGAATTTCAGCTGGTGGTATTTGTAACCTGGTTGAAGGACAAACCACATCTGCTGGAATTCCCTCATCTGCACAACCATCCAGAGGTACAGACACCATCTCCAGTTTTCAGTCTGGGAACTCTGCTTTAGATTAAAATTTTTAAATCTCTTGATCTGACTACGAGGCACAAAATTAATGTACACTAGTTATACCAGAGTGGATGGGTTATTGGGTCCTTTTGTTTGTTTGTTTACTTGAATTTGAGAACTGCACTGTGTGTCCTTTGTGAAGTTATCAGCGGGAGGGACAGTGGTTCTTCTCTTCCATTGACATAGTGCTTCCATGAGGAAGTTTTCCGTGGATGGCTCATCCTTTGGATTAGCCCTGACTCGGGCCATTTCCACACTACATTGTTATAGTGCTATTATTCCACTTTCAACATCTTGTGGAATTCTGAGGTTTGTAGTTTACTGAGGCCCTCTAAATGCCGTTCCCTAAACTGCAGCCCAGGATTCCAGAGGATGTTGAAAGTGGAATAATAGCACTATAACAGTGTCGTACGGAAATGGTCTGGATTCTAAGATTACAAGTGTGATAAAGGAAAAGTGCTGATCCAACTTAATGGGTTCTTGTACTTCCTGGTGGAAACCTTTAGAAGTCTTTGGAGTTACATTTGGGATGGGGTTTGGTCTCCAGTATTTAAGGCCTTGTCCCTCCTTTCAAACAATACCCAGTTTGCATATTTTCTGCATTACTAAACTGCTCATTCCTTAAACCCCGATGTGAGGGCACTGGATCAACCAAGACATCTGTCTTTTTTGAACACATCCATCTGTGGTCTCTTGATACCATAGAATTCATCTGCCTGCCAAAAAGCTCTTATGCAAACCCAAACCTCTCCTTTCATTAAGAAACAAAAAAGAAGAAAAAAAGAAAAAAACCTAATTGATAGACAGTTTGGGATTGTAGTCAACAAGTTGGAGATGAAGTGTGGTTGTTTATTCTCATTTTGGCATATGGAGGTTTTTTCTGAGGTTAGTTCCCTGCACAATAGCAATAGCAATAGCATTTATTTCTATACCACTTATCAACTGAGTGTTATCTAAGCGGTTTACAATGTATTTTAGCTAATTGCCCCCAACAAGCTGGGTACTCATTTTACCGACCTGCGGAAGGATGGAAGGCTGAGTCACCTTGGAGCCCGGCAGACTTGAACTCACAACCCTGTGTTTGCAGTACTAGCATTTAACCACTGTGCCACCAGGGCATCATACTAGAATAATAGAATCTTATATTTGGAAGGTATTGTAAAGGTCATCTAGTCTGACCATTTGCTATAACTATAGCACTCCTGAAAGATCTCATTCAACCTCTGTTTGAAGACCATCAAAGATGTGAGGTAATCTATTCCACTGTTGAACAGTTCTTACAGTAAAGAAGTTCTTCCTAATGTTTAAGTAGACTCTCTTTTCTTGTAAGTTGAAATCATTGGTTATTGTTCTAGTCTCTGAAGTGTCAAAAACCAAGCTTGCTCCATCTTCTACATGATATCCCTTCAAATATTTAAACAAAACTTGTTAAGTTGCATCTCAACCTTCTGTTCTCCAGGTTAAACATACCAAACCCTCTAAGTTGTTCCTTGTAAGTTATGAAGCTAAGTAAGTGTGAGCCTGGCCAATGATTGAATGGGAGGGAGAACATTTGGGAATCACACATATGCTACCTTGAGTTTCAGGACTGAAGAACTGTGGCATTTATATGTAACCGATAAGAATAAGAATAATAGTCCATAGGTATAGGTTTAGTCACCATGATATATATTTTGTCAGATATTTCAATACCACTTGCTGGGAAATATGAGCGGGAGGGTGCTGTGTTGTTTATGTTCTGTTTATAAGCTTCAAACCCAGGTCTAGGCATGCTTGTTCCAGATTGAGGCATAGTACTTACTATGCCTAACCAACTAACAGTATTACTGTTTCCTGTGTTAGTACACGAAAACATCATCACTCAGAATGTTATAGTGCTTCATGCAGCAAATTTACTTATAAATTTGTAAGATCTGTTCATGCTACATCATGAGCCCATATGTAGCATTCATTTCATTCACAAGAACACTGCCCACAGAGTACCTTCTGTCTCATCTTTCTGGTCCTTGCTTTCCTTATGCATTTATGGGACCCCGTGTATGGGCTCAAGAAGGGAGTAAGCAATCAGGTGTCCCTCAGAGGTGTCTTCCCATAATCTTTGACCATGCATCATGCTGGGCTGGGGCTTATTGGAGTTAAAGTCCTTATGGGAGTTGAAGTCCATAACATGAAGAGGGCTTCTGCTTGCTTACTCCAAGCTGTCTGAAGGGTCAATGTGGACTTTATGGATAGTTTCCTAAGGCAAAGGATGTCCATCGTTCCCTAATGTCCATTTGGACTCAGACATGAGAAGACTATGGGTTAAGGGAGGGCCCATTAAAAGCTTCTTGTTAATCTCTGTCTGTAGTCAGCAGGCAAGATTCATCAGAGAAAGTGTGTCAGTGTGTCAGTGCAGGTGTTGGGCGAGGAGCCAAGGGTTCTTTTCAACTAGCAAGGAAACAGGAATTAAAAAAGAAAGAAAGAAAAAGGAATGAGTAAGGCAAAACAAATGGCCAGTCTACACGGAGCAACATTTTCCCTCTCTTTCAGAATAACTGATGTTCTAATTTTGGATCATGCTGTCTGAGTCTCGATGAACCTCTGGAACCAAATGCCCACAATGCTTTTTTCCCCACTGCCTGGCAGTTTTGGATGAAGAGCAGGAACCAGCTAGCATCATGTCTGCACCGGATGCCTTGGTCTTAACTCTATGCCAAGTGTGGGCAACTAGTAACCCTTCAGATATTATTGGACAGCAAATCTCATAATCTCTATCCAGTGGAGCAAATGGCAAGGGATGATGGGAACTGCAATCTGTCAGTTATGTTGCTTACCCTAGACCACTATGTTCTGCAGAAGAACAAACTCATTTAGGTAGAGGGAGTGTGTGTGTGAAAGAATCCACATAGATTTTGCAAGAAAGATCTGAGTGAGAGAAGAGCTACTTTGATGGAGGGTCTATCTAATGCCATATTCTGTTTCCTGCTGTGGCTAGCCAGATGCCTTTGGGAATCTCACAGTCATGACAGTGGAGACATCCAGCTCCAGGCTGGATTCATCACATTCCTCCTGATTTCTGCTAAAAGAACCTTTCTGTGGGAGGACCCTTACATCTGGATTTTTCATTCCAAAACAATATTTGATTAGGCAAACACAAACACCCCAGGGTCCAGTGGGGTCTATCTCTTCTGAAAGCCTCAGTCTAGACTAGAACTTGGAAAAAATGCTTTTTGGAACTGCAGAATCGCACACTGTCTGGGAAGATGGTGGAAACTGAATGAATGACCTTTCCCAGCTTTGATTAATAGATCCATGGAAACATGAATGGAGGAAGAAGTGGGTAGCCATGAAAGTCATGGATACAATATCCCTGAACCATTGTGCAGGTATGCCTAGATTGTTTCCAGACTTTATGTTTGCAATCGTGTGCAATAGGAAGATGCTCTTTGAAACTGAAATTGACATTCTTTTGTGTGAGATCCCCAAACAACTGAATAGCATAGGCAGAGGTAATATGTTTAGCATCAAGGCCTTTGTAGTGAACTTGTCACAGAATTGCAGGATTATATTTGATTTGGATCCTTGCAAACTGTCAAGCTAATAAGACAGCCATCTTGTGAGTGAACCAGCTCCTGTCTCTTCTGCCCTCCCCTGTTCCTAAGAAAGAAAGGAGGAGCAGACTGAGATGGAGACAGACCAAGGAATTCAGTAGCTTTCCCATTCTGATCTCTTGAGAAGTAGAAAGTGTGATCTTGATGATGAATGAGCTTAGTTTCCTCTCGTAACTCACCTGACATGGTGAGACAAGAGAGAGTGATTCTGTGGTTGATGGGAAACAGCATTGAGAAGACTCTTGCTTAGGAATGCCTGTCTAGGGCTCCCCCTTCACTGGCATGTAGGGACTGATTAATATCTGATCACCAGCAGACATAAGGCCTGAATACCTTAAAGATACCAGATCCTGTCTGATTTTGGAAATTAAGTAAGGTCAGCCCTGGTTAGTACTTAGGTGGGAGACAGCCAATGAATACCAGGTGCTGTGGGCTATATTTCAGAGGAACAAACTGGCAAAACCATCTCTGAGTAATTCCTTGCGTAGGAAACTTCTATGAAATTCATAAGGATGCCATAAGTCATCAGGAAACTTGAAAGCGTGAGCATACACACCGGCAGGCATTCTGGTCTTTGCAATTACTACTGGTATTCTGTGGCAGGAGATGTCAGAATGGGACCTTCTCTGTCCAGTTTCTTACTACTCTTTCAGACCTTTTGAACCACCAAACCCTGGAGTTCAGTTGGGCTTTAATGAGAAATACCAGACTGATCCAAGAGCACCATTGTAAGATTCTGGCACAGGTACATATTTGCTTAGAACATTCAGCAGCCAAGCAGACATCTGGGGGCTCTGGCTAATTCAAAACTAAGGGTGAACAACTGTATGTCCCTCTTTTGCCTTGCATGCCAACAACAATGGGAAAGGTAGTAGAAAAGCATTAATAATAGTTAATCATTATTAAAATAAACAATTTAATTTGATTAACATTTAAAAATCAGAAAGTGGGCAAATCGGCAATTAAGCATATACATTGCCAGTTAAATTTTAAGTTAAGTGTCTGTGCTAAAAACATTTACCAGAATGAAACAGAAAAATAGTGTTCCTGGTTTTATTCTCCTCCCCCTCCTCTGTGCTTGTTTTGAGTGTGGTAGAAAAGGGAAAATGCTACCTGAGTGTTTGAAAACCATGTTTCTCATCCATCCTTGAAATGGGGTGGTATGGAGGAAGATCATTTATTGACATGGCTGACCTGAAAAGCCTTTAGCATATTTCATCCCACTGGAACTACTTTTGAGTAAGTGGTTTGACTTTTGGGATCTAAACAGTATATTTCCTCAACCTTGGGGGACTAAGAAAAAGCAAGAAGCAGCTTTGCTTTTAAAAAAAAAATCCAAGAGAGCTAGGCGTTGGGTAAAGAACCAGCTGGGAAATGTAAAATTTCTTGCTCTTTGGCAAGGTCTTTCACTTAACAACTTAATTAAGTTATTTCTGGAATTTAGTTAATCCTGAAATTCCAACTCAAGTCAATCAAATAAGCTAAAAAAATAAATGCAAGTAAATTGATCCTTTTTGTTGGAAAATTGATAACCCAATTGATAATGAATTGGCTTTACTTAAATAGCTCCTGTCACTGCATGTCAGTATGCTATTTTTTTTTGTTTTGAATGAGAAAAGCTGTCTGGAAAGCCAGCATCTGGGAGTAAAAGACCTGTAATGGGAGAGGATGTTCAGCCCTAACTGCTGTTTCTTTGTTCCAAATCATCCCTCTACCAGTGTGGCTGGCATCCAGTTAGTGATGGCAGAAGGCCAACTTAATGCTATCCTAAGTCACTTTTTTGTTGTTGCAGAGTTGAACTCATGTGCTGAACTTATGCAATGACAAATCTCTCACCCTTCATTTACTGGCAGGAGCATTTCCTCCACAGCCTTTTAGTGACTGGTGGAGAGCAGAGAGCATTGGAGGAGCGTCTGGCTATGAAGAACAGTGACATCATCTGCCAAGATATCCTGAGGAGCCCCAGAGGTCTTGGTGGATAATGACATTGTTCTGCATCTGACTGTAGGGATGCTGTAGACTGGATGCTTTTCCAGTGCCCCCTTTCTTTCTCCTGCAGTTAAAAACTGGGACTTAGGGAGTGAGGAGCCAATGTAGTATAATTCTGCATGCAGAACATTTATGAAATATCTCTGCAATGCAGGCTTTTGGCTGGGTTTTCAAACATAATTTCTTCAGCATCTCCTGGTAGTACAGTGAGTCTGTTAGTTTGCTTCCTTCCATATTCAAACTTGTGTGGGTTTTGGTGAATTAAAAAATAAATTGGGAGAAGACTCTTACCCATTCTTTGTTAACAGTGGGCACTGCTGGTTCCATTGTCAATAGGGCGGTCAATCCACTTTAAATATTAGTTTAAAGGAGCTGTCCCAGGTGCTGAACCTACTTTCGAGTTGAGTTCAGTACCTTGGATAGCTCCTTTAAAATCTGGACTGCAACCTAGGCCATTTCTGCCTTACACTGTTATAGTGCTATTATTCCACTTTTAACATGCTGTGAAATTCTGGGGTTTGTAGTTTCCTTAGGCCAAAGAGCTCTCTGGCTGAGAATTCTAAATACCCCTCCCAAACCTGCAAACTCCAGGATTCCAGAGGATGTTGAAAGTGGAATAATAGCACTATAACAGTGTAGTGAGGAAATGGTCCTAGAGAGTCATGTTGAGAATTTTCAACCAGAGAACTCTAACTGCAGACTAGTATTCTAGTGGAATAATATCACCCTAGTTGTGTGCTGTGGGAAAGGCCCCAGGAGATGTCGGTTACTGAATCTAGGATCTTGTGCTGGCAAAGCATGTGTTGCACCACTACTAAGCCATAGTCTTTTCTCGATGCTCAGGATTATTGAAATTTATAATTAAACTTGTAAACTAGTAACTGGGTGACCAAATTCAACATTGTTGTAAAGCTCCTGACAGTCGGGGCTGTCTGGCAGTGGAACATGCTGCCTTGGAGTGTAGTGGAGTCTCCTTCCTTGGAGGTTTTTAAGCAGAAGCTTGATGGCCATCTGTCGGGAGTGCTTTGAGGGTGTTTCTGCATGGCAGGGGGTTGGACTCGATGGCCCAACTCTGCATTTCTATGATTCTATGATTCTAAGGTTCTCTCAGTGGTGCCATTCAGTTTCATACACACAGGTCACTGTATGTGAACCAGCCTTCACAAATAAGCCTGGATCTCCCTGGGATTTTGAGGATGAGAGTTCTCTTTCATTGTTTGCTTACCAGTGGGAACAATAATAGCACAAGGTGTGAGGTCTCAGGTTTGATACCTGGCATCTCCAAGTAGGACAGGTAAATCCTCTGATCAGTGTCAACTTCACTAGGCTGAATGCACCAACAATTTCACTTAATATAAGGCAGTTTCCAATGATCCCCGTTCTATCTTCATTTTCATTGTGTGAGACCATTCATAGTAGATGTGTCCTTTGAAATGGACTTCCATCCATTCTTCTGTTACCAGCCTGGATACAAAGGTAGATCTATTCATTTCTTCATCTGCTTGCATTCTGGGTTGTCCTGTTGAATTATCTATGGTTTTGTGTAAAAAAAAAAATGCTATTACCTCTTGGCTAGAAACCTTTGCAAACCTATCACACTTAATTTCACTTGTTCTGGATGCTGGCCTAAGTAGTTGCTTGTTATTATCACCATCTGATAATATAAGCTTCCTCTTAAGGACCAGTAGTTGCCTAGCAGGAGAGGTTTTTTTGTTTTTTGTTTTGGCTCCCTACCCAGTTTACTTTCCACCCCCCCCTTTTTTTTTAAAGATTGTGCCAGATTATCTAGCATCCGCCACAGAGGAGCACATGCTGGCTGCAGTGATTCACTTTGCAGAAAGACAATGGAAACTGTCTGATTTCCCGGTTCAGGCTGCTAGACTTTTAAGATTAGCATCCAGAAGGAAAAAGGAAAGCAAACATGGAGACGTTTGGGCTGCACTTTTAGTAGTAAACCCTGGACTGGATTGCTGTATTAATCTGGGGCAACTCACATTAATACAGCAGCCAGATTAACTCAGAAAAGGTGGTGGTGGTGGTGGAGGAGGAGGAGGAGCAGGAGGAGGTGGAGAGAATCTTGTGACACATTAAAAATGAGCAGTTTCGAGTCTTCAGTCCTATGCATGCTTATGAGGGAGCAAGCTTTCTGAATATAGTGGAATTTAGTTCTGGGGAAATATTCATGGGATTATTTTGTTCTTGAGGAAAAAGCTTTTATGGACCAGAGACCTATATACAGTGGAAGCTGGTGGCTTCCATGTCAGTGGGAAGGTGATTCTGCTCCACAGATTTTAAAGGAACCATCCAGGGTGTTGAACTGTATCCCTTGCATAGTTTCAGCATCTTAGGCAGCTGCTTTAAAGTTCAGACCAAAATGCAGAGCAGATGAACTGCTCACCTGGGATAGAAACCACCACCTGCCATTCCAAGTATGACCATTAGTTGCCACATGTATGGATAAAACGGATAAAAAATTGTGGCCAGTGACCCCACCCAAAGGTTTCACTTGCACAAGCCCAGGGGCTGCCAAATTTTGGAAAGGTATTTTAATAAACAATTAGTTACTTCTACCACTCCAAGACCAACAGGTAATATCACTACAACTGCCATTTTAAAATGTAGCTTTTTACTTTCACCTAACATAAAAGCAGTTGCTAAAATTGCTACTTTTAGATTCCTTCAAAAATCAGAATGCAATAAGCTGCTGGTTTGGGGTACAAAACCTACCTAATTAGTGAGTTCACCTGTGATTATGAAGGTAAGTAAAACAATTACAGTTGCACCACAAAAAGGTTGATGTTATTTCTTAATATAATTGTATGGTAATAATGTAAATCTCCACCATCTTATTGATGCTGGAGATCTGGGAGGGTGACTGTGGCCAGATGGTGATGGACACGGAGGAAGCTTCCCTGGTTACCCCCCCTTTTGGCCAAACAATGGTGGTTTAGTTGGGGAGCTCCATTTGGTTGCCATCTGGCTGCCACTGCAGAGCTTGAGAAAAAACTGCACAGATAATTACTGGATACTTTCCTGCATAACAGGTAAAAAAGTATTAATGTTGGTATAATCCTTGGTTACATAAGTGTAAATTACTAAAAGGACCTCAGGCTTTTTTACTTATTCCAAGAAAGGTACTAAAGTTGCATAACTTGCTATTTCTAACTAGTTGGTTCCAAGCTCTGATGACCACACGCAGAGCAGGAGTAGCTGATGACCAGACACAGTGGCTCTTGGCTGTTGTTATTATGGATTGTGCCATCCCAGCCTCTGCAGTGCTGCTGCTTTCCACAATATTTATGACCAACCTGGCTAGGTCCCAGCTTCTCATTCCCTGAACATCTTCATCCTGGATTCCTTCAGCTGTCAGTGAGATCCCAAAAGATGATAGAGGTGAAATATGATGCTTCAGTCTTCATCAAAAGATGAGGAATGCCTCTGTGTTTAAAATCTGTCAGACCATTCATCTTCTTTCCTCTCCTCCTTTTCCTTGACTCTCCTGTGTGGGCGCAGTTCAAAGGAGATTCCCCTCACAGGAAAGAAGGAGGTCATATTTGCCTCTGACAGAGAGAAGCACAGCCAAGAACCAAAGATTTGATGGCTCAGAGTACAAACTTGGTGCTGGCAGTCAGTCATCCTTGTGAAGTTCAGTGTGCAAAAAGGGGGATTCTTCTCACATCAGGAGTAATGCATGTGGCCTTCCAGATATTGTTGGACTGCATCTCCCAGCAGGCCTAGCCAACATAGGCAAAGGATCACAGGAGTGGTAGTCCAACAGCATCTGATGGGACTCAGGCTCTCCTTCTTTGCCTTCCAGTATCATGGGCTAGAGCTAGTTCTAGCAGTAGACAGAGCGTTTGTTCCCAGTGGTAGAAGATTTTGGCAAAGGATAAAAGAGCAGCAAATTAATTTATTTTTATTTTTATTGGCATGAATGGGACAATGTACTTGGGGAATTTGCTGATTCATGTGCCCAAATAACTTGGATTTGAGTACTGTGCACCTTGACTTGGCAAGTTGGTATGTGTGTGTGTGTGTGAAGAGGAAGGATGTCAAAATACCTCAGAGTTGGTGATATTTTGGTTGTGTGTTGATGTGTTGGGAGAAGCTATGGACAAATTGTGCCTGAATACACATATACACACACACACTACACAAGTAGAAAAGGAAATGCTGGTTGACACAAGCAATGCATTCACTGCTGTTACTTTTCAATAGCCCCTGCAGCAAGGCAATATTGAAAGTTAACATTTCAAATGTTGTGTCCTTATAAAAATGAGCAAAACTCAAACTTGAAAAAGCACACTATCTCTTAGGAGACTGAAAAACTTCTGATTTGTGGTGAGGAGATTTGGGCAGAGGGCGTTTTCTCTTGTACCAAGAGCTGATGAATGATGAGCACAAATTGGGATTTACATTGGTCTAGTATGAGGATGGGGGAGGCATGACCATTTCCATCAGGCAGCAAAATTTCCTGGGCTGGCATTGCTATAAGCTGCCTGCTTGTTCAAACAAAGACATGAAGTGGATTGTGAGTAGGTTCAAGACCCACAATAGTTCCTCACACATGGGTATAATGAATGTAAGGTGAGGCACCGGACAGGAACTTACTTTTAAACGCCTAAGCTTTTACCCAATTATAGGGAAAGCCTTTCTTAAATAGGTAGGAGCTTCCTTAAGTTTAAAAACCACATCTTTACTTGCAGTCAGGTAGCTAAAAAGGGATGTTTCCTTTGCCCAGAATCACCTTTAAGCATTGCTGTTGTTGTCAACTTTGACTTGTGATGATCTTGTAAATGGGAAATCTCCAAGGCACCCTGTTATTAACAGTCCTATTCAGATCTTGCAAATTCGGGGCTGTGGCATCCTTGATTGAGTCTTTCCACTCATAGTATAATCTTCCTCATTTCCTACAGCCTTCCACTTTATGCGTATTTGCCTTCGAGCCCTTTGTCCACTTATGGCAGCCTCATGAATTTCATAGGGTTTTCTTAGGCAAGGAATATTCAGAGGTAGTTATGCCAGTTCCTTCCTCTGAAATAAAGCCTACAACATCTGTATTCATTGACAGCTCCCCATGCTAGTACTAAGCAGGGTTGACCTAGATTAACGTCTAAGACCTGATAGGATTTGGTGCCTTTGGGTATTTAGGTCCCCACCATCCATTTTGTTCAGCATTAACCTCTTTCTTAATGAGTTGTCATGATATGTCCATAGTATGATAGTCTCAGGGAGAAGATTCAGGGAGGATTCAGGGTTGATTTGCTGTAGGACTCATTTATTTGTCTTTCTGGCAGTCTGTATACCCATAGAACTCTCCTTCAGTACTACATTTCTTTTCTTGTCAACAGGTTATATAGTGAGCATGGAAAAATGTATCCAATGAAATCCTGCCTTCGTTACACTGGTGTTTTTTGCAGAGCTTAAATAGATTACTTTCAGAATATTACACCCAGAAGTCCTTGAGCCAGTAGGACTAGAATACCTGGGTCAGTCCAGCCAGCAGATTCTGGGAGCTGTAGTCTAAAAGAGCACCTTTTCCAAACTCTGGCCTTTTGGAGATTCCCGTTTCCATGGGATACCAGCTGTCAATAGTCTTCTCTTGGAACCAGATGTTTTCCTATGCTAAAAAAGAGAGAAATCTCTCTTTCAATGAATGGAATGTCATAAAATGTTTGGAAAAAAATGTTCAGTGGGGCATATTGGTATTCCAAGTGAGGAGGTACACCTGCTGCCCTCACCCAGGTTATTGCTCTGGATTATAACTGTTTAAATACATATGTTTTTACGACTGCTTCACTTAAGGGTCCACCTAACCTGAGGAGATTTTGGATGCCAGGTTTGGGTAAGGCAGTAATGCTACATTTTGCATTCCAAGCACAACTGCTGCACTCTCTGCATCAAATAGTACAGAGCAATCGTGAAACATGACAGCGTGTGTTCCCATTTTAAAAAGTTCTTTCAGCTCTCCAAGGATATGTCTTGGAGCTGTTCCTGTTGCTCTTCCAATGAGAGGATATGGAAGCAATTTGTAATACACGAATAAAGGCACTGCCCTAGCTCAGGCTTGTGGACTGGCCTCCGCAGGCAACATCTGCAGGCCATGATGTCAGACCTGGCTCCTGAACAACAGTAAGAGGGCTTATCGCTTAAGATGAGGATGTGGCAGAAATCCCCCCATGGCGCTTCTGACATTGGGAACTGATGTTTCTGTCTTTTCCAGCTGTGCTGGTCATCACCTTAAGCATCCATTGCTATGTGATGAGAGGACAGTAACTGTAAGAAAGTAGCTAACCGCAAGAATTCTGGTTGGGAAGCAGAAAACATTTACTCTTGAACTCCCTGTGCTAATCTATAGAGCATCACACACACACGAACATACGCATGGATCCACACATGTACTCCCCAACTAAGTTCTTTCTATGCCTTATTGGCTGTCAAGAAAGACTGGAAGTTCTATCAGCCACATCTTGTCAAGAACTGGAGAAATTTCCTCCATTGGGTGGAGGAGAGGCCTCCTGATGCTGAAAGCAAAGCCATCTCACTTCTGTTTTCTGGCACTGTGAATTTTCTGTCCTCTGCCCAGTTCTTTAAATGCTTTTCCAGCTCCAGCTCATGTCTCCGCAACACATCCATCCTTCCATCCATCCTTCCTCCTCTGTGTTTCTGCTATGAAAGCCAATCTGACCGAAAGTGTTCTTGTCCAGGAGAGCCCTATGTTCTTGAGTTATTTCACAGGTTTGCCATTCAAGTTGAACCCACAGATTATGTCATCAGATGTACAGTGGACCTAAGATGTTTTGTGTAGATGTGAATGCAACAGACAGGATTTGCAAGCACGTGTATGACAGGAGTGGAAAAAGTTCAATTTCAGTGAGGCCCCCACAAATGAAAAAAAGAAAGACATTTGGGGCTCAAACTAGTTCAAAATTGCCCCAGGCTGCAGCAGTTTTGCCCCTGCAACCTCTGACTCATTGAATGCTCCCAACTCCCATCAAAACTCAGCCCAACAGTGCCAAAATGTGACATCACTTCCAGTTATATTGGCTGTGCCAGTGTGTCCCAGGGTGGGCACAGAGTCAAAAATTACCCCCCTTCAGTTGCTAACTGTGATCATACAGGGACACTCTTAGTAAACTGTGGTTGGCTCTATTGACTACACTACCTCCTCCCACTTTTCCCTTTTGTTATCAGCTTGCTTCAGTTGCTACAACCGAGGCCCTTTCTGCTCCACAGTCCCTACCCACCATAGGTACAGGAGAAGTACAGGATTGTAACAACCCTTATGCACAATGTTGTCACAGTCCTGTCCTTCTCCCATCCCCAGCTGGTGTGATTGTGTTGCAAATCATTGATGGGATTCCCCCAACAATGACTGGCGACCACACTATCGTCACGGACTTACTTTGTCTTGGAGGCCCTGGAAGTGCAATGGCTGCACTTCCTGGAACATGAAGGCAGCTGGTACAGAGGGGAGCTCTCCTGTCTTGCTCCCCCCTGGCTCAGCCAAAGCCAGGACCCACTCCAGATGTCTCCGCAATCAGGTAGGGTACAGAAAGGGCCAGAGTTCAAAGTCCAAAAGCACTTTACACTCCAGTAACTCAGCAGCAGGGAGAGGAAAGAAGGTGGGAAAATATTGCCCTTCCCAGTAGGCTAGAGCAAACACAACCTGCTGCAGCCTTCCCTAGCTTGTGTATTCTTCCTCATTAATAACTTTTGCCATCTTCTCCATACTCTGATGTTGGTTGGCCACATATGCCCCAGCTTTCATCTGTGAAATACTGACAGTCATAACCTTGGATTGGTTCATTATATGTAGGTGTTTTCTGACCTAAAATAGGTCAAGTGGAGGGAGAAAGCATCTAAGTGATCAAGACTTCTGAGGGCATGGCTTTTGATTTTGCAAGTGATTGGGGGAGCTGGGGGGCACAGAAAGAAATCTGCCTAGGTCTGGAGGAGAATAATATTGTCCTCAGCCTTCAGAAGTTGCCTTTCTCCAGTATAATTTGTCAAGTTGCCTTTAGCAGAAGTCTTTGCACTGCTCTTCAGTAAAAACACATCTGTTTTCAACTGTCATCCACCCACCCATTTCTGGGACCAATTCATGGGACTAATTCATGTTCTGTTAGAAGCTTCTGGGGTTAGCACTAGAAACCACAGCTCAGTGTTCATATAGAGAACTATGAGACGTTCAGGTAGGAGCATCACTCCAAGGAGAGAAGGATTGGCTGTGCCCTCTACATTAAGCCATTGGTGCTCCTCAATAGGAAAAACTACAAGGACTTCCTTTTCAGGATGGGAGGATTTTGCTTTAGCAGGGATAATCATTTTCCATAGCTTTTGATTCTCAGTTCAATTCTTGGTTTGGATCACTTAGCTTTGACCTCTGGCAAAATTCCTGATTCTTGGCTGTTTCTTGACAGCTGTCTGCAGCTCAGCTCTGATACCTTTTCAACCTGACTTGGCTTTTTCCCCTCAATAGATTTCAGCATGTTGCAGTTATGTAGGAATGGGGGGGGGTGATGGGGGTGGTTTGCCCCCAACGGCAATGTTTTTGAGGCGTCCCGGCTTGTAGCCATACCTCCATATGCTATGACCATGGCCCATGCACTGTGGCCATGCCCTCACGTGCCAAGGCCACACCCCCTGCTCCGTGGCCCATCGCCATAGCCCCCCCGCCCCCCCTCCACACATTACAAGGTCCAACGCTGGCATGTTGAGTTTGCCTTAAGAATGATTCACTATAACTGTGATGGTTGGCACAACTGAAGAGGGGGAGAACTTTTATAAATGTGGGCAAGCATGAGTTCTGACTTGAGACCCTTTCACAATATACAATTGTAGCACTTTGACTGTTCTTTACTGCTGTAACTGCATCCGATTGAATCCTGGGATTTGTAGTTTAGGATAGGGTGTTTAAGAATACTCAGCTAGAGAGCTGTAGCGCCTTGCCACAGTACCTGTCCCAGGATTCCAAATGGCCATTCGAGTGGAATCATTGTACTCCTGGACTAGTGTTGAACCTGTTTGGAGACCAGTTCAGTGTAACAGTAAATCCAAAGAAAGAGGAGGAAGAAGCAACAAGAAAACAATGGGAAGAATGAAAGTATCAGGAACATCATCTGGTTGGAGAAAAATATCTGTTGCTTTCATGTGCTGCTTGTTACATAGCCTGGAAGTAGCTCTTCTGTTTGTACAAGAGTGATGGGATGTTCCCATCTGGGAGGCAAAGGAGGAATCTTTCTTTCTTTCCTTGCTCAAATTTCCAAATATAGTCGGATGATTGATTTTAGCCTTCCTCTGAGTGCTCAGAGTTCTCTTGTGCTGAGTGAAGACTGACCTTGTTGACTGTTCCTTTCCTTCCACCTAGGCCTTGGCTTGACTAACTGTAATTCTTGCATACAGAAACATCTATGAAGGAATAAATTTGTTTCACACATACCACAGAATCAAGAAAAGTTGAAAGGTATCTATCAGGCCACTAGTCTTACCCCCTACTCAGTGAAGGAAATCCAGAGTATCCCTAGCCAACTGGTTGTCCAACTTCTGCCCAAAGGTTCCCAACCAGCAACAGCACACCACTCCTCTAGATAATTGGTTTCATTGATGAGTTGTTTTTGCCCTTAAAAATGTTCTCTCAGTGTTATACCAAAGGACATTCTGCTCTGGCAACTTTTCCTTCTGTGTCCGCAGCACTGTTCACCTGCTCTGCGCCAGTGGTGCTGTTTATCTGCTCTGGGTTTTAGTCTGAACTCTAAAAATACTATCCAAGGTGCTAATTTACCTCACTAACATGGAAGCTACCAACCTTCAGAGTCCTCTTGTAATGGAAGCCAGTTGGCTCTAGTCCTGCCCTCTGGGGAAGCAGAGGATAAGTTATTTTCTATGTGACAGCTTTTCAGGTATTTGAAGAATGCATCATATCTTCTAAGTCTTACATCCTGTGGATTGCATGTACCCATTTCTTTCAAATCTGCCTTATCTTTCACTCATGCACAATTACTACTCTTAAAATACATGCCAAACATGAGCATCACTGTAGTGGAAGTATGTATGGAACCCAGGTAAATTGCAAGGAAGAAAGGAATTGCATACATCCTTTGCTCTTTTTGAACCATCAGCCACCACTGGTAAAACAATGAGAATAAACTTAAGTGTCATTGTATTGTATGTAGTGAAGTTCTAAATTCATAAAACTAGCAGGCTTAACTTTCTACGAATGTGCCAACTTTGAGGGAGGGAAACGGGGAACCATGCATGTTGTGAGAAAATGAACTGCATGCATTAACCTACCCAGCAACACAGGTCATAAGATTAGTTGCACAGATCTTGCTCTCTGGTTCCTTATTAGTTCAGATTATGTTGGTTGCAATCCCTTCAGCGTCATTTCAGAAGTGGCTCCATGGTTGTCACATTCCATCCGAATGGGTCCTCAGTTTTTGCTTTTTGGCATGCCTTGAAAAGCCTTTTCTCCCATTAGGCTAAGGGCCTTTCCACATTACACTAGTATAATGCTATTATACCACTATTATTTCTGTGGAATCCTGGGGTTTGCAGTTTAGGGAGAGGCATTTAGAATTCTCAGCCAGAGAGCCCTTGGATCTCAGTAAACTACAAACCCCAGAATTCCACAGAATGTTGAAAGCTGAATAATAGCACTACACTACAGTGTAGTGTGGAAGTGGCCTAAGTCTTATTGCCTCTTAAGTTGCCTTGTAGATCTTGGTTCTCTCTTTCTCACTGAAGTATTTATGAATGTACATTGGTACAGTGTAATTCTGTATGTTGCATTCTATAGGCTGATGCAGAGGAAGAAGAGAGCATTTTATCAGCTCAGTTGGAAGGCCAGCTCTACCAGGGACCTTCTTTCCCTCAACTGTTTCCATTCCATTATAAAAATTAATGTTTAATGTTAAAAAACTGATCCTGGAACTTGCTTGTGCCCTCTTCCCTCCTCATCTTCATTTCGCCCTCCGCTGTTTGTCCCCCCAGATGGTGATGACCATTTTGTTGTCACCTGGGAACATTTTCATCTGAAGGAAACATAATTTTAATGAATAAACTGTATACTTATCTGCTCAGAATTAAGATCTGTTTAGTTCAGTGAGACTTAATCCCAGATACATGTGTTTAGAATTATAGTGTTAATTGTTTCTTTTTCTTTTTTTTAAATGCACTGTAGACTATCATGGATAGATTTTCATCTTGCAAGGTGTGATGTAAATGAATAGGATGGAATAATAAAGTGGTGACTTATGTTGCAAACCGATGAGCTGTAAAGAGCTCCAGTGAAGTTGTCCTTTCATAGAAGTCAAAGATAATTAATCATAACTGTATTATTTTAAACTTTTTCAAATGCTTTTTATCATGTTTAAGTGTGTTTGAAAATTGTTTTAATATTGTTGATAGTTTAATCCTGTTTTGATGTTGCCTTTTTGTATGTTTTTATCTTAATTTGTAAGCCACCTTCATTCTGTATCTAGTAGAAAAGTGAGTTATAAGTAAAAATAACAACATGAACACCAATACCTCTTTGGTCGTTGTCCCAGAATACCAGAATCTTCCAGCTAGCATGGTTACTGGCTGTGATGGTTGGGGATTTGGAGAGCTGTAATCCAAACAAGGAACAAAGCATTGTTTCCAAGTTGTGGTAAAAGACATTTTTGCTGCAGCAACCCAACTCTGTGTGCGACCACCACCTCCTCCTCTTCCTCTTTTTAGCATTGAGACTAAAAAGCATTCTTTTGTTTGTGGCAGGACTTGTGTGGTGCCACCACCTGCGACACCTTGGGAATGGCAGATGTTGGCACAATGTGTGACCCTAAACGTAGCTGCTCAGTCATTGAAGATGATGGCCTTCCCTCGGCTTTCACCACGGCTCATGAACTAGGTAAGGAACGGATTTGACAAAGAGGGAGAACTGGTCAGAAAGTCAAATCAATGTCTTTGGTAATCCCTATTTTATTTAATGTCAGTTTTTCTCTTCACAAGGCCAGCTCTGCCAGAGGTCGGAGTGGGATGACTGTCTTAGGTGGTAAATGCAGGGGAGGGACAGGGCAAGATGTTGGAGGGGGTTGCTCTTTGCCCCTCCAATCTACTTGGTGGCTTCAGGCGTGATGGAATATCTTGTCCCATTGCCAATACTGAAGTAAAGTTCAAATGCTAATCTGGTCAGTTGTCTGTACATGGAGTTGGAAAAGATGTCATTTCATTTTTTATTCCAGACAATGATATGTCTTTGGACCAGACCTGGGCTATTTGGTATTGCCAGGGCAATGATATGCTTGTCATTGTACTTTATATCCTGAATCCTAAAGGCCCAGTCCTGTTCCCTATAGTGGCAGCTAGTGGCTTTCAAGTCTGAGGGATGGTAAATCCGTTCTGTTTCTTAGTCTGACCTTTAGAGAACTATCCGTGGTGTTAAACCTATTTTAGTGATAAAAGGTTCATCTTTTTGGATAACTCCATGAAAGGCCAGACTAAAACACAGAATCAATTAAGTCCCCCACTGACATGGAAACTACCAATTATCATGGACTCCCTAAGAGCATTTTAACTGGAGGTGCCAAGGGTTGAACCTGAGATAGAGTTGGCCAAGACATTTTGCTACCTGAGGGGAGGAAATAAATGGCATCACCTGACATTTCGTGTACTAAACCAAGCTAGGCTGACTATTGAATCACCCTCCCGTATTGGCACTGGACCAGCACCTACATACAGCTAGTCTAGGAGATGCAAGGCAAGGTGCATGACATGCTCTTCTCTCCTCTAACATTGTACTTCCATATCCTAGCATCTGCTACTTAAAGCACCTTGCTGTATGTCATGGCAAGCAGAGCCAGTCCTGGAGCCCTCTCACACTACACAATTTCACACTACACACTACACACTTCAGCTGCCATGGTTGCATCCTGTGACATCCTGGGGCTTATAGTTCAGTGAGGCAATAGAGCTCTCTGACAGTGAATTTAAAGCTTCTGTCATTTCTGACTTATGGCGACCCTAAGGCAAACCTATCACAGGGTTTTCTTGGCAAGATTTGTTCAGAGGGGGTTTGCCTTTGCCTTCCTCTGAGGCTGAGAGGGTATGATGTACCCAAATTGACCGAGGGGGTTTCCATGGCTGAGCAGGGATTCAGATTCTGATCTCCAGAGTCATAGTTTAGTGATCAAGCTGTTACACCACACTGGCTTCTGAACTCTGAGTACCATTCCCTCAACAGGCAATCCCGGAAAGCTGCCATGGCAGGTAGAACCACTATAATTATGTAGCGTGAAAGGGCCCAGGATTCGATACATTAAGCATACAAAACATACCCTCTGCCACATGGTTCCTTTCTTTTAACTTGTATTGAAATGAGAGCTGTGGTGAGCTTGTATCTAGCAGATATATAGATAGATCTTTTCACAGTTGTGCAGACAAATGTATTCATATCCATCCAATCTCTTTGGATGGCTAGATCTCAGCTGAATTTTGTCATTCAAAATAGGTTCTGTAACACTGGTTACGGGTTACACTTACTTCATAAGACTTGCTTGGCTTTGCTTATTGAGATTTCTGAAAATTCCCACTGCTTTTTATAGGCAAGGAAAGCCAAACAGTGTGTTTATTAAAGACAAAAGGAGGGAGCAACTGTCTGTCTCTGTCTGTTGTTTTTCACTTCTTATCTCTTTAGTTGCTGCTGGAGCAAACAGTATTGATATGCTTGCTTTGATTAGATAGCCCTTCCTCATATGAGTGCTGTTTGGTGGGCAATTGAGCTAGGAGCTTCTAGAAGTGGAGGACCTAAACCTACCCCAAACAGGTTATCATCAGTTCCTAGTGTTCCCTGCAAGTTTCAAATGTAATAGAGATGCACAACATTGACCTCTGTGATTGGCAGGCAGCCTCTCGGTTGGCTAGATGAAATATCAACACAAGGAGACTAGCCAGAAATACAGAACTTCTGCTGCATCCATTCCCCATTACTAGCTATAGCTCAGATATGACTTCCAGAACTTGACTGCAAAGACCTTTCATTGGAGAGAACATCCTCTCAAGGCCTGGACTGTGATGTGGCTGCCTGAGGGACAGGAGAGGACATAGGAAGTGCTTTAGAGCCAATCCAGGTTATTTATCCATCTAGTCCAATATTGTCAACTCCAATTGGTTAGAGTTCTTCTGGACTTCAGGCAGAGACTGTTAGGCCATTTCTACACTAGACTGTTATAGTGCTATTATTCCACTTTCAACATCGTATGAAATCCTGAGCTTAATTCCCATCATCTGATACATGATCCAGTCTGAACTGGGATGGAAGCTGGGAGCTTTTGCATTCTAAGCAAGTATTCTGCCAATTGTCCATACTTATTCCTGGAGTAGACCCTGATACCATCTCTCTGTGTGTCTATTCAGATCTATGGTTCTGTGACCACATTAGGCTGGTTATATCTATGCTGGTAGAAAGAATGATGGTAAACATGGGGACTTGGAGAGTATGGATCTCCAGAATATTTCTCCATCTGAGATTCTCTAGGTTTTTAATCCAACACTGTTGCAACATCCAATCAGTCACTGCCTGTGCTTTGCATCCGTCTGGTTTTGCATGCTCCTTTTCAAATGCTCGCCAGACCGTTCTTGGCTTTGAGCCTCCCTCCATCATCCTGTGGCTGAGGAAGCAGCCACTTAAACCAAAGCCACAGCAAAGAGGCTGAGCCCATGTTTGTGGTTGCCACCTGGGGAGCAGATTTCCGTAGGGGGCTGCTGCTGGTGGAGGTGATTGGTTCCTCCCCACCTAGTTCCTTTCTTTTCTAAAAAAAGAGAAATTCACTTGATCCGTAATTAGGAGGGAGACTGGTGTGTTGTTTAAAATAACTTGGAATGCTTCATTCAGGAAGTTTAGACAATAACAAAAGCTTCCAGAAAAGCCTTCTGGGGAAACTCCACCTTGTGTTTGTACACAGCATTGGGAAGTCACTTTTTAGGATTATCTCTCCCATACTCCCCACCAGCATGATGAAGGGATGGGGAGTTATGGGAGTTGTAGCCCAAAGGTGTCTGTTCTAAACTGTCTGTGTGTGAGAGAGATGGAGAGAGCATGTGAGTCCAGAATGTTATTCCCATTGCTGCAGGGAGGTTTGACTGGAACTGCTGGAAAACAGCTGTTAGGAAGCACAAGCAAGCTCAAGTTGGAGATTCCTCTCTCCTGGCTCTGCTATAGATTCATTTCCCATGCTTCAAAAACCCTAAAATAACTCATCACGGTCGGGATGCATTTGATACACACCTAGATCCGGAAAAGCCAAGTGCCAGATTGTCAACAGAATTTCCATCCAAATTGCTTAGTTTTTATTCGGAGAACAGGAAGAGGCTCAGGGTTTCTGATTAGCATCACAACAAATTCTGCATTCCTGGATCTGATTCAGAAGCTGCCCCACTGCCTAAAATGGGATCGATCCAGAATTGGATTTCCTCTGTCAGTACGGCTGGCTTGCAGTGCCTGTGTTTGTCCCTTGTGTGACTGGAGTAATATTCAGTGTTGGTGGCTCATCCGTTCCGATGGGCCAGCCCAGATTAAAGGGCCAAAACTGAACTCTGACTCAGCTGCTGGAGCTTTGTGATGGGATTGGTTTGTGTGCCTGCCGCCGGACCTCCAATAATATGCGCTTGTATAGAACATAGAAAATAGAAATGTAGAGTTGGAAGAGACCACACAGGCCATCCAGTCCAACCCCCTGCCATGCAGGAACATCCTCAAAGCACTCCCGACAGATGGCCATCAAGCCTCTGCTTAAAAACCTCCAAGGAAGGAGACTCCACTACACTCTGAGGCAGCATATTCCACTGCCACACAGCTATGACTGTCAGGAAGTTCTTCCTGAGGTTCAGGTGGAATCTTCTTTCCTGCAGCTTGAATCCATTGCTCCTTGTCCTGGTCTCTGGAGCAGCAGAAAACAAGCCCTCTCCTTCTTCTACGTGACATCCCTTCAAATATTGAAACATGGCTATCATGTCCCTTCTTAACCTTCTCTTCTGCAGACTGAACATGCCCAGCTCTCTAAGTCTATCCCCATAGGGCATGGTTTCCAGGTCTCTCACCATTTTGGTTGCCCTCCTCTGGACCTGCTCCAGCTTGTCAATATCCCTCTTGAATTGGGGTGCCCAGAACTGGAATGTGTGAATGAAGCCAGTTAAAATAGTGATTTGATCACTGGTGATTTGAATAGTAAAACTGGCAGTTTTAATGCTTTTAAAGAAACATTTATATATGGTCTGATAGATAGAAATGGAAGGCTTGTTCCAACAGCACCTGTTTGCCCATAAAGCATAGCATGGCAGCGGGAAACAGGAAATGTGTGCAGAATGGTTGGTGGTTTTGTAGCGCAGGGTAACACAACCAAAAAAAACCCCCAAAACAAACCAATTTAAAAGAACATTCAGATGCTAAAGAGAGAAATTATGACCCATGTATTAAAGGAAAGGGGTAGTAAGAATTTTTCACCATTTCTTTTTCAAAATAACAGAACGGGCAGTGGTTAGTGACTTCTATGTCCGTAGGGTGATAAACTTCCTGTGATAAATCCACTGCAAGTTTTTCTCCAGACTTTAAAGGAACTATCCAAGTTGCTGAACAGATTCCCCCAAATAGTCTCAGCACTATGGATAGCTCCTTTAAAGTTTGAAATAAAACTTAGAACGCATTCGCTTCCCCCATGATATAGAAGCCACTGGCTGCCACTGGCAGAAGATTCAGGAGGGGAAGAAATGAGAGCTCCCTTTTCAGACAGCACAGAATTACTTGGTGAAATATGGGAAATGGTCAGGACCCTGGTTATCTTTGAAAGGGAAAGGAGATAAATTCATGGTGGAAAGATCTGTCAGTGGTTACTAGACCTCATGATGGCTATATGCTGTTGTCAGGTTCAGAGACAATATACCACTGAAAACTATTTTTGCTGGAGAACAACTGTGCATGTGCACGCTGATGTCTGTATGGTAGGGATTCACTTGGGCGTTGCGGGCAACAGGATGCAGTATCAGATAGGCCTTTAGTCTGATCCAGCATTGCTCTTAAATGTTAGGAAGAACTTCCTGATAATAAGAAGTTTTCAATTGTGGAATAGACTGTCTTGGAGGATGGTAGTTTCTCCTTCATTGGAGGTCTTTAAACAGAGGTTGGATGGCAATCTCGTAGGAATATTTTAGCTGTTTATTCCTGGAAGGCAAGAGGTTCAGCTAGATGGCTGTTATGGTCCATTCCAGCTCTGTTACTCTTCTTGTATTCTTATGCCTCATTTAAGTAAGACATGCAGTGAGAATGGTGCCTGGAGGAGTATTTAGATCTCAAAATGACAACTCAGCTGCCTGGCTTTAAGGCTAATGCTTTGGCCAATGCTGAATTCAGTAAAATATATTTTAGGTCTAATTTCTAACAGGAGGCTGTTCAGCTGTTCCCAGTGTATCTGCCATCTGCTTTGAGATGTTCGGAAGGAGCCCAAATATTGGGAAAATGGGCAGCAGGACCTTCTTCCCAGGATAGCCTGAGTGTAGGAATAAGGAAATAATTTCTTTCTGTCCCCCCTCCTGCTTCTCCCTCAGTTTCTCAGGTTTCCTTCTCATGTCTTTTGGAAGGACGAGTGTCCACACACAAAGCAGATGGTGTGAACCTTGGCCAGCAAACTGCTGGCTTGCTGGCTTTCGCTGGCAGGGACTGCATGCATCTGTTGTAATTTTTCCTGCCTTTGGGGGCAATCTGATCAGAACATGAGAAGCAAGCAAGCAATGCAGCCAGGAAGGAGGATCTGAATGAGCAACAACTGGACTGCAGGCATTTCCAGGACCAGTCAGTCTCATAAGCATTAAGAGTGTCTTTTATGGATGGTTAAAAAAAGGTTAGAGTAGTAGTAGTGAAGACAGGCAGGTAGGCATGGCCACTTTATGACCCACCAAGCCAAATAGAGTCTATCAGCTGTACTTTGTAGCCTGCCACGTGAGTGTTTTTTAATTGAAAGATCGTGCATCATACTCCATGCATTGGAAGGGCTATAATGACACAAAGAGAGGGAGGGAGAGAGAGAGAGAGACAGAGGGAGAGAAGAAAGAAAGAAAGAAAGAAAGAAAGAGAAACAAAAGGATATGAAAAGATGTTTCTTTAGTGTCTGCTGTCACCTACCCAAAGTCTAAGTTCTTCTTCCAATTCTAGTGCTTGGAAAAGTTACATTTTTGGATCACAACTCCTAGAATCCCCAAAATGGTGTGTTCATTGGCTTGGAAGAATCTGGGGGTTGTGATTCTTCCAGAGAAATATTTTGTAAGCTTTTCCACATTTAAGATGCACGCCATCAGCTGAGTGAAACCTTTTGATTCACCCCTCCCAATTTCAATAACCTAAAGCTACCAACCTGCTCCCTTTGGGATTTTCAGTCTGTAATTCTTGTCTCTCTAGGGCACGTGTTCAACATGCCCCATGACAACGTGAAGGTCTGCGAGGAGATCTTTGGCAGGCTGAAAACCAACCACATGATGTCACCCACTCTGATTCAGATTGACCGCACCAACCCATGGTCAGCTTGCAGCGCGGCCATCATCACTGACTTCTTGGACAGTGGACATGGTGAGCAGGGGATGATGGGGTGTAGGTAGGTGAAAGTAGGATGGGAATGAGGGAGATGTATAGGGGCAAGGACTACGTGGCTTATATTTCCTGGTATATTTCTTTGCTCTCAAAATTCCCACAGCTAATAAAACTGTCATGAGGCATTTTGCTTTGAACCTGTGAATTCTTAGCAGTGAATGGTAAATGATTTTGGAGCAGATTTGGAGCCTCTTGATTCAGGGAAAATCTGATGAATTTTGGTAGTGATGAAGGAATCCAAATCTTTCATCCAAACTTGGTCATTTTCTCAGGTAAGCTCTGCTTAACTCCAGTACCTTATCTTATTGTGGCTGTGTGAATCTGTACTTACAATTTATAAAGAGAAAAACCACAGCACAAGACAAACCTAGTCAACAAGGGGTGTTGGAGGTCTTTAAAATCTCTGTCTGTAAGGATGGAGTCTTCATAAACTGGTGAGACATTGAATGACCTGACTGGCTTGATCCATTCTCCTGCTTTTATTAAACAGTTTACATTGACAGGACTATAGATTACTACGAATGCTGCTCTGAACAGCCATCTGAAAGAAGCTGAAGAATGTGTGATTGGATTCCAGTTGATTTGCTTGAAGCCTTCTTTTCATTTAAATCAATTAGATGTTGTTTATGGCTTTTGTATACTACCTTCCAATTTAAATTTCCAAAGTAGTGTACAAGGGAAGTGCTATGGGTTGAATTGACTTGGTGATGATTAGGAGAAACTCACTGAAGCTAAATAAGATTTAAGATAAGTGCCCCACAGACTTCAATGGGTCTGTTTTAAGTTTAATTGAGTCTGGATCCAAAACCATGTCATAAAATATATTTTAAAATAAACATCCAATATGATAAAAGCAAGATCAGTAAATAATTAATCAGCAAAAGTGAGTGGGGGGACTTGTTAGCAGCAGAGTTTGGAAAAGTTACTTCTGAGATTTCAATTCTCAGTATCTTCCAGCTCTATTCAGCAGACCCAGTTACTGAAAATGTTACAGAAAAGGAACATCTTTATTACTTCTGGAAGGACAGTCTTTATTCAGACTGATACCCAACGGGTTGCCACTTTTTTCAAATAAATTCTATTTGTTGCATTTAGAGATAACCCATTTTCCATGATGACACTCCAGAAAGTACATATTGTTCCCCAGTGATCTTGTGCACAGGGCAGTGATTAAAGACATGCTTATCTTCTGCGATGGTCTCTTATGTGTCTTCAGATCATACCTTGGAGAAGTTACTAGCATGGCCAATGGTGAACAACACGGTGGAGAGTTATAATCCAAAAATGCACCTGCTTCAAGCTCTGCATAAGGCCATATCCTACTGTTCTCTTAAGAGGTGGCAGTGTAGTCAATCTAGAAACAAAGCTTTTGATAATCTCAGATGTCTCACCTGGTTTCATTTGTGGTTGAAACAACATCAGATTCTGAATCTTACCGTGCTTTCTGAAGAAGATGATCAGCTTCTATGACAGCTTCCTGTTTTGCTGACTTCCCTCCTGCCTTTTTCAGGTGACTGCCTCTTGGACCAACCCACAAAGCCTATCCCATTGCCTGAAGATCTTCCTGGCACCAACTACAACCTCAACCAACAATGTGAGCTGGCCTTCGGTATTGGCTCGAAACCCTGCCCATACATGCAGTACTGCACCAAGCTGTGGTGCACGGGGAAGGCTCGTGGCCACATCATGTGTCAGACACGTCACTTTCCTTGGGCTGATGGCACCAGCTGTGGAGAAGGGAAGTTCTGTTTGAAAGGTGTTTGTGTTGAGAGACATAACATCAGTAAGTACCGGGTGAGTACCTGAGTATTCTGTGCTGAGGCTGTTACTTAGGTTGGGAATGGGCTTCTGTTTGCAGAGTTGTACATCTAAAGAAGCTCCAAATCATGCAAAGAGGGTAGATGTATACAAAATGTGGGGAAAGACCTAGTTTGTTTCAGTGACAGAATTAGGATTATAGATAATTGGCAATGTGCAGGTTTTTGAGATCAGTGAGGTAGGATGAGGCAACACTCTGATGTTCACAGATGCTGAGGGACAAGAGTGGCACCTCCCCGGATGTTCCTCTTGATCTACTTGGCAATTTCTCCCTCCTGGAGTAGAAGGATTTGAGTTCCACCAAACTTGACCTGCAAGGAACTTGGAAATGTTACTTTTTTAGACAGTAGCTCTTAGAACTCCCCGCCAGACTGATGATTCTTTGGGAAGCATGTAAATTTTCACATGTTTTGTTCTCTCATGCAGGAATGAATAATTTCAAGTTTTCTCCTTGTTGGATGAGATTACAAGAGTTTGTGTGCATTTTTGAATTAATTTTTGAACTTGGGGACTACTTTGTGAAAAATTCATTTGTGCAAATAATTGTTTTGTGCAAACAACTATTTTGTGCAAAATACAGTTTTCTGTAGTTGACCATTTTCTCAACAGAGAGTCTTTATGTGTATATTTTAAATTACTGTAACGTTGTTAATATATTTTAGCTATATTGTAATCATTTTCATATGTAAGCTGCCTTGAGTCTCAATCTTGGGGGAAAAGATGGAATATAAATAAAGTGAATACTACTGCTGCTGCTGATATAATGGTGATGTGTTGAGACACCCATTCTCACTGAGGACGTGAATATTTGTATTTTTTACATCACTGCTTCTCTGGTCACATAGAAAGTGTGCATGGAAGCCAGCAAGGACCAAGTATGGCTAGATTGCAAGATGTGGCACATGGAAGTTACAGGTTTTAGAGACTAAGGCTAGAGAATATTGGAGGAATTGGATAGAGTGGTTCAAATGAATGATAATGGGTGTAAGTTTCCTGTTCTCTTAACCCAGTCTGCTCTTTTAGGTGGATGGCAATTGGGGGAAATGGGCACCTTATGGCCAATGCTCCCGGACCTGCGGTGGAGGAGTCCAGTTGGCCAAGCGTGAATGCAACAACCCACCTCCCACCAATGAAGGGAAGTATTGTGAAGGGGTTCGAGTTAAATACCGCTCCTGTGGGCTAGACCCCTGTTCTGATTCAGGTAAGGCCTTGTTTGGGGTGAATTCGGGGAGAAGGGGTACATCGAAAGATTGCAGTGAATGTATTTTGCAATTCCTGAGCACCTGCGTTCTTGAATCTAAACAGGTTTTGGGCTGCTACGTGTCAGGATCTGGACAAGTTACTTTTCATCTGCATTGGCCAGAACTGGATTTTGGCAGTTGCAGTCCCTTTCCCCAGTTATGACATTTTTCAAACTCAGATCAACTTTTGGATGAAAAGCTACTTCTGAGAGTTCCTGAAAGAGGAGGATATTGTACTGAAGTACATAAGAGATGTGAGATAACATTTAGACCTTTGTTTCTAGCTTTGGTCTCTTGCAACATCTCCAAGATGTAAAGGTTAAACAAGGAGTGCACTCATATTAGTATTTCCTTCAGAAGTCAGAGGTTCTTCTCAAAATTATCTGCAAATTACCAGCAGAACAGAAACTACCAGCAGAATCTCTTGGCAGATTTTTCTGTTAGCAGATCTCTGAGATCGGCTGGCAAGTGAGGGTTCTGCTGCCTGAAGGGCATTTCTGCTGGCAGCACATTGTTGTGTTAAGATTGCACTGTTAATCTTTGCTGTCAAACTCTTTGTTTCATCAGCGTATACTGACAATATTAGACATGTGTTAAACCAAGAGCGGACAACCTCAATACATCCGATATTCTACCTTCTAGTGGATAGCTCAGAATGACATCCACCCTCAAATATAAAACACAGAAGTGGATAGAAATCTAACCAGTTTTGAACTTCTAGTTTTGAATATTTGAGTTTTAAAAGTATATTAAACAATGCAGTGACATCTTGCAACCCTTTGAAAAACTGAATCACTGCTCCTGGAGACACCTTGCAACCCTTTGAAAAACTGAATCACTGCTCCTGGAGGCAGCTGAGTCTCTTCTTACCACCAGAAAAAAAGGCAATCCAAGAGACTGAGTTGTTGGGGTTGAAGATGTAGACAGACTGGAAAGCTGCATTTCACTCACCCCAGTATTATGCAGCCATTGCAGATAAAAAGCAGACCTCCGTTCCAGTGCTTTTCAACAAAGAGAGTTCACATGTTGAACAGAGGGGCCTTGTATATGTGACAAAATGTGTGTGCGTGCATGTATGTGCCTTCAAGAGGTGGTCTACTGGTTTGAACATTGGACCATGGCCCAGGAGACCAGGGTTTGATTCTCCACTCAGCCATGGAAACCCGCTGGGTGACCTTGGAAGTGTCACACACTTTCAGCCCCGGAAAACCCTATGATAGGTTTGCCTTACGGTCGCTGTGAGTTGGAATTGACTTGAAGGCACACAGTTACAATGACAATGTGCCTTCAAGTCGCCTGTTGACTTATGGCAACCCCATGAACTTATCATTGGGTTTTCTTAAGCAAGGAATTCTTACAGGTGGTTTTGCCAGTTCCTTGCTCTAAATTGTAGCTGGGACTGGTGTTCATTGGCAGTCTCTCATCCAAGTGCTAACCAGGGCTGACTCTACTTGTCTTCCAAGATCAGACAGGATCCGGTGCCTTTGGGGTATTTAGGCACATGTGATGAAATAGCAGGGGGATATTCCTGTCTGTGTGACACAGCTCTAGAACATGTTTTGAAGAAATTGAATTCCTGAAAGCTACTTCTTTCTCATAGTTCCAGGAAAGAGTTTTCGGGAAGAACAGTGTGAGGCTTTTAATGGCTACAACCACAGTACAAACCGGCTCACTGCCACAGTCTCCTGGGTCCCCAAATATTCTGGAGTTTCCCCTCGGGATAAGTGCAAACTCATCTGCAGAGCCAATGGAACAGGATACTTTTATGTCCTGGCACCAAAGGTGAGTGGGAACACCATAATCTCTTGGTGGCGCTGGTGGTTGTTGACATAATCTTCCTCTTTTTTCTTTTTTCCCCTCCTTCTCTCCCCCTACCAGTAGTGAGCTAGTCTCTGCCACAGATGGCTTTTAGAGTCCTTGTTAGCACCATGCCCAAAAGTTAACAGCAAGTCCAGTGGCATATTATATTAGTAACCTTGCTGGACACTTTTGCATTCGCTTTGCATTTTGAGGATGGGAAAAGATATGAAAGCTGAGAATGGATTGTGGGAGTGAATCTTTTTCTATTGCTAGCCTGCTTATACAGTCCTCCTTGCTCTTAGGGAGAAGATGAGTCTCACTTGCACACTTATGCACTGTATAACCCTTGATAACCCATTTTCCACTGGTGTACCTTAGCCCAAGAGGTCTTCATATATCCAGCAGTAGGGATTTGAATTTGATTGTCAACCAAGGGATTAGTCTGGGTAGAACTTGTTTGGGGGTCTATTGACTGTGAAGGATGCTGGACTCTATTCAGCAAAAGGGCTGGAATGTTCCCCTGTTGTATGCCATCAACTGCATCATGTACCATCAATAAAGCTTATGCTATAGTAGAGATACATGTCATCACTGGAGGAATCCTTGGAAAGGCCTGGAACCATTAGCTTCCATGCATTAAGAGTATCACAGTCTTGGAAGGGTCAAAATTCTATGTGCTCCGGTATCTTCCAGTATAAATAGAACGTTACTGACAATTCCTCTGGAGCATAAGTGCCTGGTTTAGTGCCCTATTTTTTCCCAATTCACCACTGGATCTTAGTGCACTTCTAGAAACTTACTTAGTCCACAGTGAAAATAGGAGGTACATGTTAGAAATATCTACACCATACAACAGGAGAGAAAGTTCCACTAAAATTTAAGTCATAGGATCTAAGAACAAGGCCCATATTAGGTCAGACCAAGGGCCTATTTAGTCCAACTTTTTGTTCATCCAGTGGTCAATCTGTTGCCTGTGGGAAGTCCAAGAGCAGGACACAAGTGCTTCTGCATTCTGTCTTATGTCCCCCAGCACTTGATATATAGAGGCACACCCCCTTTGATACTGGTAACATGTAGCACTCTTGACTAGTCAATGTTGATGTCTCCAGCCTCCATGGTTCATCTACTCCTCTCTGGGGCACCATTGCAGAAATGTAGCTGGTCACCAGTGCAGCTCTGTAAGGATGAGGGAAACATTGCTAGGTCCATGACTGTTTACTCATTCATATGGAACAGCTACCTGTTTTGTTTATTTATGATTAAATTTTTATATGACCTTTCCATAAGAAAAATAGCATTCAGGATGGTGACAGAGAACTAAAAACAGCTAAAGGTTAACACCATTTAGGTAATCATGTAATTTTTAAAGAGCCAGAAAAAAAGATGTGCATTTGCGCCCTTCCTAGAAGTGGAGGAAGAGAATGAACTCATCACGGTTCCAAGTAGAATGTATAGCCTTGGTTCAGAATGTCAGCTTCCATCCCTTGGAGTGGCTCTGGATATAGTGTTCACAGGCAGTTTCCTTTGGGCATCTCAGATAGCTAAGCCAATGCTGCATAAGCAGATGGAACTATATATATCCCTGTATGACCAAAATAAAGTTGAATGTTTTTCCTCTGCCTTGGTGATCTCCAGGTTGTGGATGGTACCCCATGCTCTCCAGACTCCACCTCACTATGTGTCCAGGGGAAATGCATCAAGGCCGGTTGTGATGGGAAACTTGGTTCCAAAAAGAAGTATGACAAATGTGGAGTCTGTGGAGGAGACAACAAAAGCTGCAAAAAGTCTCTGGCTTGTTCACCAAACCCATGTGAGTGAGCAAATCCTTTTCAAACTTAGTTGCATTTAGAGGAGTAAGGAAGACACTCAGTAAAGGAGCCTGTGTTTTGCATACAGAAGGTCCAAAGTTCAATCTTTGGCATCTTCAGGAAGGTAAAACAGGGAAAGACCACTGCCTGAAAACCTGGAAATACTCTGTACAGAGATAGGTGGACTCTGTGTAAGGCAGCTTTGGAATGTCTTATACTCCAGGGCATAATGAATAAAAGGAGCACTCACCTTTAGAGCAACAGGTTGAGAATAACTGCTATATGCATTTTTGTTCAGCCTTCTCAGAGAGAGGACATTGTCTTTGTTACTGAATAACTAAGAATATTTAGTCTACAATGGAAATACTGGCTTCAGGGTCACCTTTGCACGGGGGATGGATAACAGCATGGGAGGGGAGTGAACTGCCGTTTAAAATTCCCATAATACCATGGGGCAATGCTTTGTGTGGAGTATTGGGGGAAGCTTCAGTGGTGGATCACACACCGAGTTTCCTAACACTGATTGGAAAGTGGGGATATCCCTGGTAGGACCTTACCAGAATACTGGGAACATGGATGCTGCCAGATGATGCCAGATAGATAGATAGATAGATAGATAGATAGATAGATAGATAGATAGATAGCTAGGTTAACTGACCACATTTTTTAAGCTGTCCCACTAATCAGAATTCTCTGGGCAGTGTACAGCATATTAAAAACATAAAAAAGAACAAGATAATAATGGAACAGTCACCAGAGATAACAGGATATGAAACTCAAATACAATTAGCATTAGGGGATAAAAAGATTACAGTGTATAAAGTCAATTTAAAATCAGCAGGAAGATGAGAAAGCAAAGACGTTAACATCACTCAAGGAATTGTTAAAATACTTGGGAGAATAATTTTTACTTGATATCAAAAACATAATGAGAGCATACTCTTCTGGAGGGGGCAGTATCCCACCATTGAGACACCATCACTGGAAAGACCCTGTTTTGATACTTAGAGTTTGGAAAAGTTACTTTTTTGGATATTTCCTAGGGCTTTTCCACATTACACTGTTATAGTGCTATTATTCCATTTTCAAAATCCTGTGGAGTTCTGGGGTTTGTCATTTGCTGAGGTCCAAGCACTCTCTGACTGAGAATTCTAAATGTCTCTCCCTCAACTGCAAATCCCAGGACTCCATAGGATGTTGAAAGTGGAATAATAGCACTATAATAGTGTAGTGCAGAGATGGCCCTGGAATCTCCCAGACCTTATGGCCACTGGCCAGGAACTACAGTCTAAAAAGTAACTTTTCAAAGCTGCGTTGATGCCAGCCCTGACTAAGTTGAAATCTGAACTCCTGTAATATTCTCCATGTAAGATTTCTGGTGTGTGATTCAGGTAGCTCACACCTGAATTTATGTTTGTTCTTAACCCTTCAAGGCATGGCTACAACTTTGTGGTGCTCATCCCAGCTGGGGCTTCTAGCATCGACATCAGACAGCGGGGCTACAAAGGCCTGATCAGTGATGACAACTACCTGGCTGTGAAAAACGCACATGGCAAATACCTCCTGAATGGGCATTTCATTGTGTCAGCCGTAGAAAGGGACCTCATGGTGAAAGGCAGTGTTTTGCGCTACAGTGGAACGGGGACGGCTGTGGAAAGCCTCCAGGCCTTTATGCCCATTCAGGAGCCGTTGACCATCGAAGTGTTGTCCGTTGGGAAGATGACTCCGCCTCGGGTGCGCTACTCCTTCTACTTGCCGAAGGAGAGCAAAGAAGACAAGTCCTTGTACCGGAAGGATGGGAAGCGCCCACCGGTCCTCACCAACAGCATCCTCAGCCTCTCCAATCGCCTGGACACAGGCCGGCCGGATTACAAACGGCCCTCTTACAAATGGGCCACCACCAGCTGGGAAGACTGTTCTGTCACCTGTGGTAACGGGCTGCAGAAACGCATGGTGATGTGTCGCGACACACTTGGCCAGCTGGCTTCTGCTTGTGATGCCACACAGCGGCCCATTGATATCCGGATATGCGGAGACCCGTGCCCCACCTGGGAGGTTTCGCCTTGGTCGTCGTGCTCCAAAACCTGTGGCAGGGGGTTCAAAAGGCGGATGCTGAAATGCACAGGGCGAGGTGGCACTCTCTTGCCCCGGGACCGCTGCAACCTCAGGAAGAAACCCCAGGAGCTGGACTTCTGCACCCTGAGGCCGTGCTGACTGGGCTGGACCCGTTTCTGACCTAGACGTAATGGGCAGCATTCCGGTTTTCGGCGATACAGTGGTGGAAAGTGTAAAAAACAAAAAACAAAAAAACAAGATGTCAGAAGCCTCCAAGGGGGAGGGAAAGGGAGTCGACTGAGTGAGGGATGGGGTCTGTTACATAGCACATTTCAACAAAAGGATTTTAAATGGTGAGAAAAAGAGAAAGAGAGAAGGAAAGAGAGAGAAGAGGAGAAAATGCCAGCAAGATGGGACTGAGTAGTGGGGTTTGGAGGATCTGATCCCTCAGTGGTAAAGCAGGAATCAACAACTACCTCGAAGCTGCCAAACCACCCCAAACTCTGTCACAGCCTAGTGGTGCATTCTGGGGGCCTGAGGGGAAAGAAAGGCAAGGCCAGAATTGGAAAAAATTGCCGTCCAAGATGGACCAAAGACAATCATGGCCCCAATTTCCTACAAAATGAAAAGGGGTCATCTCTTATTTTCTGGTGGGGGCAGGTAGAAGACTTACTCCCTTCCTCTCCATCACCCTAGTCTTATAGAGGACCATCAGGAATCACCATTAACACCTGCAACAAAATGCAAGGCTTAACAGCTGGTACCACGTGGTACCTCTAAGGCGAAGCAGCAAGTGAGGCCCCAGCCCTGATGCATTGCGGGTATTTTGGCACACGTGCTGTTTGCTTGTTTTGTTTATTTTTGGCTCTCATTCTTTTATGAAGGGCTGACAACCAGTCACTGATTGGTAGCTTTATTTCTGTCAACATTTATGGACCAAACAGTATACTTTTTTTAAAAAAGGAAAGGTGCTTGACCCTGTTTTCTCTTGGCCCTTCTTGGCTGACTTATTTGCCAATTTTCCTTGTTTACTTGCATGATACTGTGCCATACACCATTGGGTGAAAGTACATTTCATCCCCCCAACACATGAGATGGAGAAAACTCAGATTGATTGATTGATTGATTGATTGATTGATTGATTTCTCCCTCCCTCCCTCCCTCTCTCCTTCCCTCCCTCCTTCCCTCCTTTTCCCTTTCCCTTTCCCTTTCCCTTTCGCTTCCCTTCCCTTCCTTCTCTACAGTGAAATCTTAAAACCATATGCCTTCTAAATTCATTCTTTTGCCTGAATTCCCAAAAGATTGCTGTGAACTTGTGCAAAATCCCCACAAATCTGAACTCACCTTTATCGGCAGTGTTTTGCAAATTTGCCCAACTAATTCTGTACTATGAGTGAAAAATCTTAAGGGTCAAGTTAATGTTTCCATAATGATCACTGTCTGCTACTTGAACAATTTGAGCAGGTTGGTTGGAGAATATGTTACTGGGTGAAAATTACATCATAGCTGCTATAATGTCCAGGGCCAAATCAGCGGGTACACAAAATATGATACAGAAGAGATTCTTTCCCTACTAGACTATGATATCCTCATCTAGGTGCTTATGAGTAGAGGGCTATTGCATCTTAAAGTTTTCTACCTTAAGTATCTGTGCTAGAATATAGTGGTTGTTGCTTCACAACGAACAAAGTATGATCCACATGCTGCACATAAGCCCAAGGTCATTTTTGCATTTTCTAGGGCTTTTCCAAACCCCACAAAGCAAAATCAGTTTGTTCCTGGAAGTCATGAGGAGGAGTGATTTTGTACTAGAACGGGGTGCAGGGCCTTAGATCAGTGTGTGTGTCGGGGGGAGGCTTTTGTTTTCTTTTGTTTGACTAGAAATGAAGTTCTGATTGCTTCCAGGCTCGAACAAAAGGAGGAGGAGAAATTTGAATTTTTTAAAAAAGGATGCAGCTGTAACAGGTAACTGGAGGACGAAAATAATCCCAAACCTGTGTCAATGAGTCTTGTAACCTGTGGGTTACGAAAAGATAGGGAGGGACGGGTGCTATGTTACTGTCTGGGAAAGAAACAAAAATCAAATACTTGTTGCTCATGCTTCAAAAAGAGGAAAGACAACATAATGAACCATGCCTGGCTGAGTAATGTTCCTCCTCAAGTGAAAGAGTGGAGTTATTTACAGATTAGAGACATGGGCCCACAATAAGGATTGTTGTACAAACTTTGACTTGCTGAGCTCAACATAACCCTGCTGTGTCCTGTGTTTATGAACCAAGGATTGTTGGACAGGGATTCTGTGCTGTGCAGGCCTGGTGTCTGTAGGCAATGATTTTAAACACCTGTGAGGGTCTTAGCACCCTGTCAGGGCTCATTCACACTGGGTCTTCTAAAAACTAAAAAGCACATTGTGTTTCTACAGATGACCACATTATTTATTTTTGAGAATGTCCTGGAAGGCACTCATCTTGCAGAGGGAAATTCACATGTATAGGGAGGTGGAGGATAGAAGTCCACATGTTTTTATGGGAGTCAGGTCTCTCCCACCAAATGCCTCAGAAGGTGACTTGACTTATGAAACATCATATGTGAGATGTAGAACAGCTTCTGCCTGGAGCTGCTGCTGACCTCAAGCTAAGCCCATCCCCATGAACTCTTGGGGATGCAAATCCTTGACTATTTCATCCTCAGTTGCAAGGACCAATAATTAAAGTAACTTGTTCCCTTGCATGACAGAAAAGGAATATTCCTCTGCAGTATTCTCTCCATATTCAAAGAACCCAATCAGAAATCATTCCATGGAGAAAAACATCTTTTCTTGCAGAAACAAAAAAAATGTTTTCTGTGCAGAACCCCTTTTTTCTGAATAGAAAATGATTTTTTTAAAAAAACACAAAAACATGCTTTTCTTTGCAGAATAATTCCTGAGCAAAACTTCAGGATGTCAAATATTAGGAGAAAATTGTACAAAATTCTTATTGTTCTTGCCATCAGAGGTTCCTGACTGTTGGTTAATCTGGGAATGAGTAATTGCAAATATTCTTTCCTTTCTGTGCACCAAGTGCCAATTTGGGTTCCATTTTGAGAAGGATCCACTTGAAAAGAGTCCCCTGATCCCCATTGAACTGGGCCAAAGGTGGATGAAGAGGTCTTCTTGCTCCCATTAGTTGCAGTGGATCAGGTGTTGCTTTCTGAACCCTGTGGGACTTCTGCTTTGAGGTAACTTGCTACTAAGAAGTACCCTTGGTTGCTCCCAATCAGACTGTTTTGAACTTGGTACTGCTCTGCAAGAAGCTGGGTGTGACACCTATAGATCAAAATGTTGTGGTCATTCGGGTCCTCAAGTACTGTCATGTTGAAGGCCCAGTGTGCAGGAAATATGGTAGGACTGTGTAACTTGTGGTAGGCTGCCTTGTGGGGCTACTGGGATGTACGTTCTTTACAATTATACCCTCCAACTGTTCAGCTTTGGTAGGGACAGTTCTGATTAATTTTCTTTTGTCCAACTTTTTCTACTGCTTTTAAAATATCCCAGTTTCTTTCTCCTCCTTTCACTTCCCTCTTTATCCTCAGTTCACTTGCTGTAAAATGAATACAGTGTACAAGAGAAGTTTGTATTCAACTCAATTGGGGAAGAGAAGAGAAGGGAGCAGAATGTTGCTCTTCTCTGTAGAAGGCAAAAGCAAACTGCTGTAGCCTGACCTCGTCAATGTGTTTTTCTATGCGAGTAACTTCTGCTGTCTTGGTCACACTCTGATATTGCTTGGACCCTGTTTTCATATGTGAAATGTTGGAGGGTATACACAAATTGTACAGGTCTGTTTCAGATCCTCTCTGCCTTAAATTTCAGTTCAGCAAGTGCTTTTTTTTTTTACCTCTGCAAACCACAGATGGGTCATCACCGCCACCTTTCTTCCTCGAAAGGATTCTGTTTATTTATCCAGGAAGAAATATTGCCAATTGCTTTGTTAATATGTCTGCCACATGTAGCAAAGAGAACACTTCTTTTCAATATGGTGCTCATTCTATGAGTATTTGAGGGAAGATTCCTGTTGACTCAAAGAGGTAGCATCCCACTTCCTCCTTAAAGATTGTTTACAAGGTTTTAAAATGGTATTAAATGCAAGAGAGACTATGAACTGGGATACACTGACCTGATATTCTCCTTGTCCACAGACTGGACAAGTGGCTTGACTGAAATCAGTAGATTTGCAATGGTGGTAAAAGAATTTGAGAATGGAATTGGGCCTTGATGATTTCCTCCTACCCTTTGAGATCTTATGGGGGAAACTCATGCATGGCCAATGGTAAAGGATTATGAAATTTGTAACATCTGGTGGACCAACCCTCATTCCTGTTCTATTCCAACCAGACATGTTTTCCATATTTTTGCAATCTGAACATCATTCATGAAAGCATGATGTTCAGATTGCAAAAATATGGGGAAACATGTCTGGTTGGAATAGAACAGGGATGAGGGTTGGTCCACCAGATGTTACAAATTTCATAATCCTTTACCATTGGCCATACTGGCTCACACTTCTGGGAGTTGAGGTTCATCAGGAGGAGTGTAGTTAACCTGCCATTGGAGGGGAATGTTCCTAGCTGATACTTCCTTCCAATGGCCCTAAATTACCAAGGTTCCTGACTAGAGCAATCAGAAGTCTAGACTTCTGTAATATAATAGAATGAGAAGGTGAAAAGAGATCTAAGCAAAATCTGCCTAGTTCAAGTCAGATCTGGGATTGATTGCTCATGCTGTAAGCACAAGTTTTTGTGCTTTCTTATTACTGGGAATATTACACTTAATATACATTTGAGAAATGTGTACATATTTTTTTTCTTTGAAACTTTATCAATTTCATGGTCATTTTGACTAGACAGAGCCAAATAGTTTGAATGTGGTTTCCTAGGCTGTAATCTCTAATGGAGAACATACAGTCTCTCCACCAAACAAGAGTTGGTAAGATTCATTGCAAGATGCCATGGAAGTTTAACTGGAAGAAACGTAAAAGAAGTGCCCTGTGTGGATATGCAAGTAGGACATTGATTAATCCAGATAGGTCTCTCCAGGATAGTTCTTTGGTGCAAACATTCACAGAAGAATGTAGAAGGAACTCAAAATTTAATACAGAAACATTTTAAGTGGTCTTCTATTCAGAGGTGTCTGGTGGCTCCTTTGTCAGTGAGACAATGAATCTGGTTCAGGTTCTAGTTGAAACTTTAAAGGAGCTAACCAAAGTACTGGACCTATCATAGGGATAGGGCTCAGCCAGTAGTTTCCCTGGCCCAATAAAATGAGAAGCAGCAGCCATCCCTCTGTCCATGGCCTTTATCTCTATTTCTGGGAGTGAGGAGCAAATCCCAGAAAGCCATCTTTTCCACTTGTTGCATCTTTGGAGAGATCTGACTTCTATAAAATTTGACTAAATAGGCACTCTGTGTTGGCTGATTGGCTCAAGAAATTATTTCATAGCACCCCCAGTTCACAATTCGAAGTGTCAGCTGATCTTGGTTGCCGTGACTTGAATTCACTGTTTCCTTGATCTGAGGGATGAGCTGTGCTAATCTAGATCAGCCAGTAATAATCAGTCATTGGCTATGAGACATTGTGGCTATATGTTACCAATGAATGCCCTTTGCCAGACAACAGAAAGGACAGGTGAATATCTTGCTGCTTACAGGCCTCTCCATGACATCTGGTTGGTCAGTATGGTGACAATGATGTTGGATTAGATGGATTATTGCTGTGATCCAGTATGGCTCTTATGGTTTTACAATGCCCTTGGAGGTGGATACTGTGCAGTCCTCAGTTGTCCTTATCACAGCTCCCAGCATTCCTTAACCGCTGCTAATACAATGGGGAGTTGGAGTTCACCAACTTCGGCAGGGTCACACAGTTTTCTTCTGCTTTATATGCTAAAGGAATCTTGTACAAACAACTGATCATCAAGGTAACCAGACGTCCTGGGCTTCAGCTGATGTTCCTGGTCAGTCCAGTTTCTGAGTGTGCACTAGAAACTTGTATCAACTTTATAACCAGTTTCACAGTCACTGCTTCCGCAACAGAATCATGCAGAATTTGGGAACAAGAAGTGATGACAAGTCCATTGTTCCCATGTCTTTGAGAAAGGAAGAGGAGACTAGGCCAATTTAAGTGTGTATGTGCATACGCCGTTAAGGAGAGCAAATGGAAATAGCTGGAAGAGTATTCTTAGAATTATAGAGTGGGAAGGACCACAAGGGCCATCCAGTCCAACCCCCTGCCTTGCAGGAATACACAGTCAAAGTTCATATGACAGATGGGCATCCCGCCTCAGTTTAAAAGCCTTCAAAGAAGGAGACTCCAACAGACTCTGAGGCAGCATATTCCACTGCCAAACAGCTCTTGCCATCAGAAAGTTTTTCCAAATGTTTAGGTGGAATCTCTTTTCCTGACATTTGAAGCCATTGCTCTTTATTCTAATCTCTGGAGCAACAGGAAACAAGCTTGCTCCATCTTCCATATGGCATCTTTTCAAATGTTTCAAACATAGCTAGTTGTCTCTTAACTTTCTCCTCTCCCGGCTAAACATACCCAGCTCCCTAAGCCACTCATATGGCATGATTTCCAGGCCTTTTACTATTTGGTTGCCCTCCTTTGGACATGTTCTAGCTTGTCAATATCCTTCTTGAATTGTGCCCAAAACCAGATACAGTATTCCGGAATAGGGGAGGCTGTCTAATTAAAGCAGAATAGAGTGCTATTATTCTTTCCCTTGACACTGTGCTCCTCTGGTGGGTTAAGAGATAGAGAACTAGCAAGGAAGCTGGATAACAAAATGATGTTACAGGCATCAGACCAGCTGCAAGGTTTGGAGCCCTGCAGACAGCCTCTATATCCACATTTACCCTTGTGGGGACATTCTACCCTATAAACCACAGAAATTTGGCAAAGGGGTTGAGCGTTGTTTGTGAGAGGTCCCTATTCTCACCCTCCACCCATCCACACAACTGTAGTTCCCAAGTTCCCTTGGGGAAAGAGAACAGCTGTTAAGCAAATTTAGACCTGTTGTTTAAATACGTCATTCAGCCTCAGCTGTGCTAGCTTTCCCACTCTCAGATGCACTGGAGATCATCCTTAGACTTTTCTCAGGATCCAGACATAGATCATGAATCTCCATCTTCCCACAAATCTTTGTGCAGTTCTTGTCAGAGGAGCTATCCTGTCTATTTTTCTTTCCTTGGGTCTACATACTTCTTTATTGTGTGGTTTCAAGTCATCTCTTGAGTAACATCAACCTTAAGGCGGACCTATCATGGAGTTTTCTGGGACTGAGGGTGGCAATTGGGAACTGAACCCTAGTTTCCAGGGTTGTAGTCCAATGCTCAAACTACTACACCATCTCTGTGAAGAGATTACATTTCCATATAATATCACTACTGATGATCGATTAGGAGTAACGTCTGTATCATGGGGTGAAGAGAGTATTGGATCTGACTCTTGCAGTTTCAAGTTTCAACTAAATTTTCGTTTAGTTTGGATCAAGATGTATGAAGTTCCACTGGCCATCCAGATGTTTCTTTCCAAAGACAACAACATAGCTGTTGGTGCTGTAAGTGACGAGTGGGAAGGTTCTGTCTCTTCAGACATTTTGAGCTTCAGCTCCCATCACCTCTAGGCAGGATAGTCGGTGGTGAAGATTCATGGGAACTTCAGTATAACAACAGCAGGTGGTCCATAATTTTCTCACCCAGATCTTTAGTACATTTCTACACTGCAAACCAATATTGAATTCATACCAGCTTAACGAGGCTGCTAGGTTGCCTCTTGTCTGATCTTCTATGATGGATAAGAAGTACCTCTGGGTAATTGTCCAAAGTTGTTTCTTCTGTTTTCTAGTCCAGAGGTTCTCAGCCTTGGAACTTTCAGATTTCTTGGACTTCAATGGCCAGAAGTGTCAGCTAGCGTGCCAATAGCCAGGAGTTCTGGGAACTGAACAACTGGAGGACCAAAGACTCAGAGTCACTGTTCTAATCAACAAAGGAATTATGTAGATACATGTAGCATGGAGAACTAGGACACTTTGTAAACATACCATGATGAATTGTGACTGTGGTTTCATTCCAGAGTCCTGGAAACTGTAGTTTGGTGCTTAGGAATCCATTAGAGAGCCTGGTTTTGTATAACTACAGTTCCCTGGGGGAGGGCACAGAAAAAGATATTTTATGCTGTATATATGGGCATAATATCTTTGCATTGCAAAGATCTAGACCTGACACCTTGCCCTGAAAATGCATTATTAAATGGTGGTTTTTCATTGTCTTCTCTGTCTTACTTGGTAATGCATTGATTGGCTACTGATTTTCCCAAAGGCTTGCCTTAAACATTGTGGGATCAAAATGGTTGATTTCCCCGCAACACTATACAACACTGACATCCTTTTCTGTTGAGGTGTTATTTGGGGTAGGGAGGGGCTCTTTTTGTTTTTGTTTTTAAATATGGTTCTTTTGCAAAATATACAGCAAAAGGATGGGAATGCCGATTGTACTGGCTGCTTTGTGTATACCATGTATACTGTATGTTGGTCTCTGCTGTTTGTGTGTCAGTGGCAAACCTTAAATAAAACTGTTAAATATTTAAATAATCTGGTATGTTCTTTGGGTAGTGGCTTAAGACACACTGCAATGCAGTAAGAGTAATACTCATGTTAAGCATTCGCAAAGTGGATTTCCAGTGTTCAGGAGGCTTTGTATGCTTCAGATCCACATGAGCATAATGTTTAACTAATGCTTATTTACAGACACATGCAGAATGAGTGAGAGAGAAGGAAAATACTCTTGGAAAAGAGTATCAAACTTGAAAATGTTCAGGTTGTTTTGGAAACCTGTCTACTTCCACACAAACTATGAAAGGCCATATGCAAGCATCACGTGGACTTACACCTGTGTGTGCCACTAACACAATGCCAACCATCAGGTGAGAAGGACCCAAGTGGTTGGTCCTGCCCATCTGATGCAGGATGTCTAAATGTCATGGTATGGGAATGACTTCCTAGTAAGGAGACTGCTATAAAGGTCACCATTAAGTCTTAACACATGACAATAGTAATAAGAGCAGAATTTGCCTCTTTCCAGATTCAGATGATCCTAAGGCAAACTTATTGCAAGGTTTTCTTCATCAGCTTTGTTTGGAGGAGATTATGCATGGCCTTCCTCTGAGGCTGAGAGAATGTGACTTGTTCAAGGCCACCCAGTTGCTTTCAAGGTGGCCAAAGAGGGATTTGAAAACTGGTCTTTCTAGGCCCTCATTCAGCATTAAAACTACTGTACCATACTAGTGGGCAGATTGTAAAGCTTGCTCAGCATCTTCTTGCCTCTTTCCCAAGACTTCTTGGATGACTTAGCCTATTCTTTGCAAGTTATATCACTGCCGGCCTTGAGATAAGACTTATAGGCTATCTCAGTACATGTCTATACTGAGAGATCTGTCCCCCCGCCACACAAATAAAAGGATGTTCCAGGACTTGTTCTCCTTCTCCTGCTTCTGTTGTCCTCCTCCCTCCTTTTCAGAAAGTATCCCCACCCCCAAATGTGAAAAGCTATCATTTTGAAATTGCTTTAGCAAATTTTGAAGTCCTCTCCTCTCCATTTTTAGCCAGAGAAAAAGATCTATTCATTTGAGTGGGGGAGGAATGGATATAACAACAACCCACACATTCTATTTTTTCAGTGTCAGGAACAACCTTCTACCAACATTGTCTCTGAATGATTCACCAGAAGTGATGAATTGTTTTGTCTTCTGTCAAAATGATTCCATTTCTCTTCCATTCCACTGTGGCAAATGGCTTTATTGAGAACACATGGCCATTATCTTCTAGCAAAGCATGCGGAAGGTCACAGGTTCAAAGGGCTTATTAAAATAGGGTCAGGAGGACATGTTGGACTCAAAATGCCATCAGTCACAGCCAGCTTGGCCAAAAATGAAGGCGAATGGGAGGAGCAGTTCATCAGCTTCTGGAGGCTTACAAGTTCCCAATCCTTTCATTAGAAGTAGCAAGGCTGAGACAAATTCTGGAGTGCCCATGCTAGTGAGAACCAAATGGGGGCTAGATGGAGGATGATTGCTTCAATTCACTTTAAGACAGGTCAGTATATAATCTTCTTTGTGACATTGAGGACAAAGGAAGCGAGACTTCTGTGTATGAAGGAGAGTTGCAAAGGGAGGGGCATATAGGTCACATGTAGATATTAGCTTAAGAGCAGATTATTAATAAATTCTGTCTCATCTGTGGAAACCTCCATCATGAGGGTGAACTCTGTTAGGACAGTGGTGGGGAAAAAAGGGCATCAGGACAAGATGTTAGATGGAGTAGAAGAGTGCAGTTTGCAGCAACTGAGCAAGCTGAGGACAAAGGTGAAGAGGAGAGAGACACTGGGCATTTTAAAACAAAAAAAAAGTGAGACAGAAGGAGATTAATCACAACAATCCCTGCCAAATCAGGACTGTTGGAAGGATGGGAACTGTATGTGCTATGTGTGTAGTTTCATGCCTCTCAGTTCCCTAAGCAGCAACCAAGCCCCATCGGGCTACTGGTCCAGCCATGAAATGACTATAGATGGGATGGAGGGAGACAATTAGCAGATGCAAAGGTGTTTGTTCCCTTGATGTTTGCAAGAGGAGGGAGAGTAATGACACCGTAGTTGTCCCTCTGTTCTACTCTCTCTCTCTCTCTCTCTGTCTCTTGCAAACTGAGGCCCTTTCTGCAGCTTACCTTTTTGCAAAGCTAGGGTGCGGGGGTCGCGCAAGCAGCCTCTTGTGAGAGGCTATCGTGTCCCCATTGCTTCAGCTCCTCAGCTGCTGCCTACTCGCGAGCAGGTAGTGCAAGAGCCCCTCCTCTTCCCTCTGCAGTGCACCCTGGGATTTTCCCAGGCTGCGATGGGGCAGGAAGTATGAGCACCGTGGCTCCGGAGCTCCACACGCACGGCAAGGGCACGTGGGGGCCCGGAGCAATGCGCGATGGTGCACCATTTTCAGCTCAAAGCCAAAAATGACATAGTGCACGATTGGTGCCTGCCAGCCCCTGGAGCATCACGCAATTGTGAGTGCGTTGTGTGGATCGCTCCTCACAATCACGCGACGCTCCAGGGGCCTTTCGCATGGCAAATGCTGTGCGAAAAGAGGATGTCCCCGCTGCCCAGTCACTTCTATCTCTCCTTCTCCCCCCATGGTAGTGGCACCATGGTGCTTGGCTGCTTTGGGGTGAGGGTGGAGTGCAAACGGCTAGGGAATAGCTTCTTGCATCCTGCTCAACAAAAAAGATATATGAACACATAAATATAAGGCATGTGCATGTCTCTAACAGGATATTGACCACCAGTTTTCAAGCTAGATTGGATAAATGTTCCAAGTATAAATAGGTGTAGGAGATTAGAGAGGGCACATAGATGTCCCCTTTTGTTTAGGGACTACTGGGAACCGTAGATTTGTGGGCAGGAAAGGGTTCTCTAACCAAATTCTTTGTAAACATTCAATCTGAAATTTCCCAGAATTCCTTGGGGAGGCCAAGTTTAATTGGCCTACTATTGTGCATCATCCTGACAATCCCTCTTTCCCTTCTTTCTACTCCTTTTTATAAAAATGCAGGCTGGTATTCCCTTCTTCTCTTCTCACTGAACAAAGTCCCCTGAAGTCCTTGCAGGACCACCCCATGGACATTGTATGCCTGGTAAAAGTGGTGAGGAATCAGAGGAGAGTTTGAATTACGAAGACGTCTTCCGTTGAGACTTCCAGAGGGCCCTAGCAGATCTCAGAGGAAGATCTAATTGTTTCACATTTGGCTAGTTAGATGTAGCCAGATGCTTCTCTGATTAAACACCACTTTCACTAGGCAAAGAATGGCTGGGGAAGGGGGCTGCAATGACTTTATAGTAGGTCGGGGCAGACGTCAGTGAATGCCCAGCTGTAATGTAGTTCTGCATGTGGGACTACTACACTATTCTGAGTCATATATTATTGTGACCACAGTGTTGTAGACCCATGAACATTTATGTAAGATTTGTTCCTATTTCTGCCAGGCAACTCAGACTGAAAGAGGAAATTACAACCCCTTTGCATTGTAATACAGGGATGAGTTTTATGGTTCTTGAGGTGATAAAGCCGCTGACAGTGACTGGATGAGCTGCCCTGATGTCACAGAGTTTCTAGGACCACTGGTTCAGCTGATCAGATCCTGTAAACAGTCATAGCAGGTTGAAAGGCCCGGAAAAGATGGGGCAGGTGAACTGTATGCCTAAGAAGGCAGAGGTCCATGAGAACAACAGAGCTTTTGGATAGTAAAGGCTGGAATTTGGATCTAGTAATGTCCCAGACAAACAAGGAGAAGAGATTAAAAGCTGAAGAAAGTGTTTGAAGAGAGAAGGAAAAGTACAGAGAAATAAGGAAAGCCATGTATGGTTAGGAGCTGAAAATTCAAGGAATGCTCAATTTTTTTAAAAAATGATTTCAGGCCAACCACAAGTTAAGACTTTGACTTAAATATCTAGACCTAGATATTATGCTTACAGAGGATGAATTCCAATGTCACATTTTTCCCACTGCAGGGAACTCCTGTGGAGAAATCCATGGGAATAAGCATGTGGAAAAATGCAAAAGAGCAAGGAAAAGAGAGAGAGGGAAAAACCCATATGAAGTACCCCTGCGAAGATCTGAAGACAGAACCATGCAGGCATCCAGTCTCCTGCTCACAGAACTTTCTAGGTGCATTCACACATAATGGCAGAGATCTTATATTGTGCTAGCAGAGCACAAAGCTCCTTCAGGGATAACTCCACTCCCTCTGTCCTTCCTGCAGGCTTATCATCCTGCAGCTGGGCAGCACACCATCGCCATAAAGGCCATTTCCGCACTAGACTGTTATAGCACTATGAGTCCACTTGCAACATCCTATGGAATCCTGGGGTTTGCAGTTTTGGGAGGTGCCAGCTGGCCCCTCCAGAAACTGCAAACCCCAGGATTCCATAGGCTGTTGCAAGTGGAATCATAGCGCTATAACAGTCTAGTGTGGAAATGGCCTTTAAAGTGCAAAATGACATTCTATTTCACATTGCAGGATTGTAAAGTTTTGCTAACATAGTAACACAGGCTGTCTAGAAAGTGATGGACGCCAACTGGGTGGTGGCACAAGGGAACTTTTCTAGAGGACCCCCTTTGGCAGTTTGGGTTGAGGGAGGGGGCCAAACTCTTCTTTTAGACCACCTGGCAGCCATTGTGCAGCTGATGAAAGCCTGTTGCACAAAGAAGTACTGGAGACCTCCTTGAGTGACATCCAAGAAGATACTAATAGTAACACAGCCTCTGGTTATGGCAATGTAAGGCCCTTTCCACATATGGGAAAATAAACGGGCAAAAACGGGACTCACCAGCTTTCTTCTCTGTCCGGGTGAGTCTGTTGGGATGAGGAGCAGTGCAAGCTCATCGCTCAGCACTACTCCGGTGTTCAAAATGGTGGCTTCTGGTTGGTGGAGGCTCTCCAGCAACCGGAGAAGCTCGCCAGCCTAAAGCCCGCCCCTGGCAGATCTGCAGACATGCACTAGTGCGCGCCTGCAAATCTGCACTGGAGTGCGGCGACGGAGCGACACGAAGTTGCGTGCTCTGTGCTTTTTAAAAACTTCTAAAAAGAGGTTTTTAAAAAACACGCTGCACGACCGGTTCCAGTTGCTCCGAACCGGACTGAGGTGTGGAACTACTAAAAGTAGTCTGCCCTAGTCCACTCTACAGTGCAGAAGACCTCCGTCGGAGGTCACTCTGCACCATTTTAATAGCCCGGTGCAGAAAGGGCCTAAGTCACCAATTCCATAATCCTAATGGGTCCTTACTGCTTTGTCTATAAGGCGGAGAGGTTCAGAAATCTAAAATTCACTGAAAAATCCAGATAGGGTAAACAAACAACTTTTGCAGAATAGTCAAAAGAAGTACAAGTTCTCCTGAGATAGTTCCTTGGGTTTTGCTACGTTTTTCTGGTTGTTTGGGCTTCCATATTCATTTTTTTCCATCATTCTGGGGATCTGTTTCTTGGATCTGCACTAGGACTCCTCCAAATATATATATATTTTTAAACAAGCAAACAAACACACAAACTGGGATGCAGTTTGCAGAGATTCTCTTATGGTTTGAAGGGGAAATTTTCTCTTCTCTGAATTTTTTAGAAAGCTTTCTTGCAGTTATGGTGCTGTAGTGAAAAAGTACCATTTCACTAATAGATTACAGTAATATAAGACATTTGAAAAGAAAAAAAAAGGAAAAATTTTTTGTTGTTGTTTTTGTTCAGATTCGCCTTAGAATAATAATAAAAAAGCACTATTTGTGGGTGGGAATAAAATGTTGCAGCTGGTACCAGTTCTGGACCAAAAGTCTGGGACAACAGAAACATTATTTGAATATATTATATTCAAATATATTAAATCCTCAAGTACTACAGCTGCAAATACTACAAATTCCCAACAAAGTTGCCTCATTTGGAGGGATCCAAAATTCCCCTCCTCTGCTTTTCTCAGTGGATTTGGTGTCACCATGGGCCCCACTCAATGATATGTACAGAAAGCCCTCTTACCCACTATGGTGGCTTTATCACATTTTCAAGTAATACTCGTTGCTCTCGTAGAAGAAGAAGAAGACCTCTTAAGAGCTGCAGGAGGTCTTAGCACAGACTGCCAAAAAGACATCCAGAGAAGGAGAGTCCAACACTTCTTTAGGCAATTGGTTCCATTGCTAAACCACTTTTACTGTCAAGAAGTTTCTTTTGATGTTCACTTCAAATCTACTGTCCTGTAACTTCAAACCTGTTCCTACCCTTTGGGGCAGTAGAGAACAAGCTGAACTCCTCCTCTCTGTGGCAGCCCTTGAGATATTTAAACAGTGTAACCATGTCATCTCTCAGTCTTCTCTTCTCCAAGGTGAACATGTCCTGCTCCTTCAGGCTTTCCTCATAGATTTTGTTCTCCAAGCCAAGATCAATTTGCCAGCAGTTAACAACATCAGCACAGCAGCAATGGCTACTTCTGGAACATGGCTTCCTGACAGGTCTCACTCAACAGAGGTAATGTGGATTTCAGTGGGAAAATGGTTCTTTGCCCCTGGAGTAGTAATAGAGTCATGTGAATGGAAAAAATCCTTAAATGACCACATATGTGCCACCCAGAACTTCAGAGAGGAAGGGTGGGCTCCATGTCTAATAATAACAATAATAATTCACAGGAAGGCCAACTTTTTATGGAAACTGTGGGGTGAGGGAAAAGATGATTCCTGTAAACCATTTCACCAACAACTGAAATGGGAGTTCATTGTATGCACACAGCATGTGTGACTCAGCTGGAGATAGATTTGGGAAGCCCATTCTTCAAGTGTTCTTGTGAAACAATGAAGATCATGACTAACCTGGGTGTGAGCAGCATTGTTCACATTTGAAGTAATTCAAGTTATCCCCAAGATGCCATTTCCTTTTATTTGGGACTTTCCATTGATTCTTAATTTGGGGACACTGTTGTGTATGCATGTGATGCCATGGCATTATTAGTCATTGCTTCTCCATTGGACCTTCTTGACCTTCACTGTGGGTGTTGGTGCTAGAGGGCATCACCATGAGGCAAGGGCCTTCTTGTGATGGAGCTGAGGTCTTAATAAAGTTCCATTTTTTAAAAACTGCAGCAAATAGTTAACATTTCAGTTCTTGTTACTGAACTTTTATTACCATGGGAGATGGAGAAGTGTTAATAAGTTTTTTCTAACATTTTGCTTCCTTTTCATGATCTCCCAAACCTGCTGTCTGAGACAGCTGCTTTACTTTGCCAAATGGGGAGGGTGGTTGGCCTCAGGCTTAAAAGTAAGGACCACACTGCTTTGCAGCCATCCTTTTGGGTCTTTCACGCTGTAGGTGGGTAAGCCCAGTCACATAGGTAGCAGGGTAGTTTGTTAAAAAGTGGGCAAAGTCTGAGATAAAGGGGCTGTATCTATTTGCATAATCCCTGACATAAACCACACCTGATGTATACACACATGCATCTGTTCTCATGAATATCACACACTCAGTCGTTTACACAAAGAGCTCACTTTTCTATGGATTGGAAAGTTACTTTGAAAAAGTTATTTGTTCCGATTAGCCAACATGGTATTTAAAAAGTAACTTACTGTGTTCCTGACTGTGTTCCTTGTGATTTTTCCTTTATTTTCTGTTACTTTTTAAAAGTTAGGATTTCTGAAAGAATGGTATAAAATTTGGAACATTTTTTTTCTCATCAAAATGCTTCTAAAATGCCCTCTTGTTGCTGCTGCTATTGGTGTGCGGCAACAGGGCTTTGCAGACTCTCTGGCCATTTCTGCACTAGGCTGTTAGAACACTATGATTCCACTTTCAACATCCTATGGAATCCTGGGGTTTGCAGTTTCGGGAGGGGCCACGCGGCCCCTCCAGAAATTGCAAACTCAAGGATTCCATAGGATGTTGAAAGTGGAATCATAGTGCTCTAACAGCCTAGTGCGGACATGGCCTCTGTGGGGGCTCCGGGAACCCATCCTCAGAACCTGGGTTAAGAACCACTGTTATAGTGCCATCTACTCTACATCTACCTTTTGGCCTGAAGCAAGCAAGCTAGATTAAAAGTTCCTTATCCTGACTCATTAAGCAAATGAGTAGGAATATTCCCTTCATTCTACCTTGCTCTGAGAAGAACCCCTTTAGCTAAGACTTCTGCCTTAACCTCCACACAGAAAAAGGTGTTCTCTCTGTGTGTGATAGAAAGATAGTGTCATTGAGCAACAGTGGTTGGTACCTAATGTGTGCTGTTCAATGCAGTTCCTGGGGCTATCCCTACGACTTAATCTTGGACCCAGAAACCACAGCACCTGGAATGATCCTGAACTGGCAACCCTACCTAAAACCACCGATTATATTGGGTCTTGTACTGGGTTTATGCAGATCACTGCTAAAACGGCAAACATAGGAAAGTGCAGAGCCTGGGAAAGCTAACTGAGAACTACAAACCTTGCCACAACACCTCCAACCAGGTTGCAAATGCTCTTTCTGGCAGAATTTGATTTCCAGACCTCTCTGTTCACTCCACAAGGCCTGTGAGCCAAAGGTTTCCACTACTACCATGGAAGTCTGTCCTCCAAAACCTTGCTTTTGCAGCCTTCTGGTTTCCTGTATTCATCCTATTTTCCTAATTGCACAACTCTTGCATTAATGTTCCTGCACTCTTTTTCTATTAAACTTCATGATTTGAAGCTATCAAATGTGCTTGGAAGCACCATAATGGCCAGGAAGTCCTTGAATGAAACATACACAAGTTACTTTAATGCAGTTTTCATCTGTTTCTCTCTCTCTCTCTGACTTCCCCTAGTCAAGCACTTTCCAGTTTGGAATGGATGGAGCAAACTTTGCAAACACAATCTGTTTATCATAAAAAATAGAACTTCTTGTTCTGTTCTTCCATTGCAAGGTCAGGATAACCTCGTGGCTTTTCTCTCTGTGTTACCCAGGCCAGCCTTAAGAGGCCATACTTTTTTGTCCATATTCCTCTTTTGCTTGGCCTCTTTTGTTTTCTGCAGCAAGACTTGAGTAAATCACCAAGCAAAGTGGAAGCAAAGTAGGGGAATAAAAGACTGCAGCTGAGATCCATCACAACGTTGGATTTTTTTTTTTTTTTTTAAAAATCAAACCCCATCATAATGGCCCTTGAGATTTACATTCCTACTTGTTCATTCTGAAAGTCCAGATATTTTAATGCATTTAAAGAGAGCTGATGCTGTGGAGGTAAAAAACCAGCTATAAGCAGGTTCAGAAATTTTACATGATACTTTCTAAGGTGTTATTTATGTATCCATTTATTTATTACATTCTTTTGCTTTGCCATCTTCCCACTGAAACAGGCAGGTGAGGTGTCAGCCAGTAAAAGAGTGAAATAAAACAAAGCAAAACGAAAGCTTCATACCAGTAAACACTGAAGCTGAACCATAAATCAAATCAAGTCTGAGCTAAAGTTAGCACTGAACTCAGAGAGTGTGATGAAACAAGAGAGAACAGCCATAAAACCCAGCTGGGATAAAACAGACATTATTATCCATCTCGAGTGTAGTAATGAGGGGAACCAACCCCAGCTCTCTTTGGAGGGTGTTCCATAATCAAGATGCAACCCAAACAGTCGTGCTTTGAAGTGCTCACCAGCTTCACCAAGAGAAATTTTAGCTTTATGAGGAACATTGCAAATAGGGCAAAAAATCCACAACATTAAAGAGCTGGCGCCTCAGGGAAATCGCAAAGTTATGGTATACACTAGAATTGTGCATTAGACATATCATATTCCTCCCCATAAGAAATAATGGAGATCTATGTCCAGAGAATCTTGCTTGTTCTCAAAATAGGTGGTTCTGCAAACACCCTCTTGTATTACATGACATTCTTTTAATGTATCAGAGCCGTATAAGTCAGGTTGTGCCTAGGGTCAGGGCACGGCTTGACGCAGAGAATTTTACTCTGTGTATACAACTCAGTGGCTTAAATATATGCTGGCCATCTCTGTCCTCCACCGTTATAGTGCTATTGTTCCACTTTCATCATCCTGTGGAATTCTGGGGTTTGCAGTTTACTGAGGCCAAAGAGCTCTCAGGCTGAGAATTCTAAATGCCCCTCCCTAAACTGCAAACTCCGGGATTCCGCAGGATGTTCAAAGTGGAATAATAACACTATAACATTGTAGTGTGGAAATGACCCTTGTGTGATCTTGGAAACTAAGCAGGGTCAGCCCTGGTTAATGCTTGCATGGAAGACTGTTAATGAATACTGGATACCATAAGCTATATTTCAGAGGAAGGAACTGGCAAAACCATCTCTGAATATTCCTTGCTTAAGAAAACCCTAGGAAATTCATGGGGTCACCATAAATCAACAGGCAACTTGAATACACACACACACGACAAGTCTGGCCCTACCAGTAGAAAGCCTCAGGTGGCAGATGCTGGGAGGCAACAACTGAGATTTCTCATTTCCCCAAATGTCAATAGATGTCTATCATCTATATCATCTATCTATTCATCTATGCATAAAATGAGGTATGGCGTGGAATAGGGAAGGAGTTAAAATGAAGCCCAGAGCATTTCAGTTAACAGTCTAGTTATGTCATTTCACAGGGAGAATAGCAGACATTCCATAGAGGATGGGAATATTCCCTGCTCATAAGCCAGAGAAACCTGCTCTTTAGGCAAGACAGAAGATAACCTCATGGCCCTCGTGCGCCTTGGCCTCCTTGAAGATCCAGCCAAGAAAGCTATTAATGATTGGCAACTGTGGTGGTGTTTTGTGGGACATATCACAACAGGATCTGGGTTAATTCCCATCCATCCATCTAATGTAAACCCCGCAACACTGTGTAAGAAGAGGGAAACACCCTTGTCTGGCTTGAGAAGCAAGTTGGGCCCGATTCTGAGCTGTCACCTAGATACTGAGTGCCGCCTTCTGTTCCCAACCCCTCTCCTTGCTTTCCCATCCTCGTTCATTACCATCCCCCTAGGCTATTCAGTCTGGAATGTTTAAGTAATCATTCAACATGTGATTTTTGGACAACACTAGAAAACTGCAAATGTTTTTGAGAAGACTGCTCTGTGTTTTAACATCTTATTTTCCACTCTTGGAGGCTCTGCTACATCCTTGGCTCATCATGTGAATATTTATATATGTGTATGATTTTTTAAAGTCTGTTTTACTAAGATGTAAGTGGATCTCACAAAAATATAATACAGAGGGGCTGGATCCTTTACCCTTCAAAATCTATTGGATAAAAAAGTTTGTACTCTTATTAGCGTACATCTTTAAAATGACGTATTCTCCAGAATGTCCCAATTTGGTATGGACAGTCCCAGTTAATCCTCTCTTGTTCTACTTTTCCAGATACTTTTAAAACATCCCAGTTTCTCTTTCCTTCTCCCATTTTCCTCCTTTGTCCTTGCTTACTTCAATTGCTGAAACTTTCAGAGTGCAAAAAGTAGTTTGCCCTCAATTAACTCAAGAGGAAGGAATGGAGAGGAAGGGGTAGAATTTTGCCCTTTCCAGTAGGTTCAGGCAAAAAGCAAACTGCTACAGCCTTTTCTTGTTTGTCCTTTTGCCATCTTTATGTCACTGAGGTTGCTTGGCCACATGTATCTTGGTTTTCATCTATGAAATGCTGAAGAGTATACAACGAGGCACTAGGGAGTAAGCAGCAAGGACTGTTAGCTGGCATCTTGCTAAAGGAGATAAGAAACCTATTTAAAACCTAATGTTTTGTTTATAAAGTAGAACACACATCTTTTCAGTGACGCATTTAAGTCTTTTACTCTGAGTCTCAAGTCTCTACCTTCAAGTCTCAAATCAAGTCTCAAGTCCTTGAAAGATACTTTCAAGTCAAGTCTCAAGTCTAGGAGCCAACTTTACACCCTAACTTGTATTCCAGAATTTCTGGACAGAGCTGAATAAAGTCAGTTTTAACAATTTAAGTAGAGTTGGTTCTCTACTTTTGTGATTTTGCCATCTGCAGCTTTAGAAGTGGGGAATAGGAGCCTTCCTACTTTCTATTTGCAAAGCTGGAGGCTTTTTCAGAAGTGGGAAATAGGACCCTTCTTATTCCCCATTATTGAAACTTCAAGAGCTTTGGAAAGAAGGATCTTTCCTCCACAAGCCCATTGCCTAGCACATTTGGTATTTCCCTCTGAGATACATGCCCTGCACTCTGGGCATGAGCCTTGCCTTCCCTTTTTAGGAAAAGTTTTAGAAAGCTCCTCCTATATGTAACAGGGACAGGTTGCTGAGCAGACCTCAACCCCACCTCGAGCCCATTGCCTGACCCATTTGCTGTTCCCTCTGAGAAATGTGTTCACACTTTGGGTTTGAGACAGATTGCCATGTGACCAGTAAGTTGTAAGGTTTCTGGATGAATGTGTTATGTTACTGAACCAAGGGCAGCAAGTCAGTCACTAAAAATATGCAAGTCTCTAGTTGAGTCAAATCAATGTGTAATTTTTGCCGAGTCAAGTCCAAGTCAAGTCATTGAAGTGACTTAAGTCTGACTTGAGTCCGAGTCTATCAATTCGAGTCTACATCACTGGGTATAGCCCAATAGTACATGCCTGTTTATTTTTGTTAAAATCCTGATATGACAGTACTGTGTCCTGTTCTGGTCACCATATCTCCAACTATAACTGAGATTCCGCTTTGGGGAGGCGTACATAAAGTTCCACCAAATAGAACTATCTCATATCTCCTTTTCCCCCTTGTTGAAAGTCCAACTTTTTCATGTTATTTCTCTGCCCAGACTGTTCCATGACACAGCCATATAACGCCTGGTGAAGAATGAGGGGACTGGCCGAGAAGCATCTGACTATGTGCCTATGGCCAGACCCACAGCAATGACATAATCCTGCAGCACCCCTGGGGAACTCCCATGAAGTTCCAGGGAATGTTTTTATCATTATATGTCTGGTCATAGATACAAAGCCAACTGCTCTTCACCCACTCCTATATCTCCACTAGCTACTACAAGGCCCTGTCAGGGGGAACTAACTTCTGGCGTTGTGGAGAGGAAGACACTGAACATTGTTCACACGTAGAACTTTTCTATTTGCTGTGTTCACATTCCTTCGGTCCCTTTGCCTGTCCCTTTTCTATGGGTGCCTAAGCTGTATTGCTCAATGGAAGTTTTAAGTTAATGCAATGCCAAAAGTTGGGGGACTGAAGAAATATTTCAGTCAGGGGCCAAACTTTTCTTGGAAGAGAAAAGTTTGGCCCCTCTGCAGCTACCATCCTGCTTTATAGTGTCTATATTCCAGAACAATTACTGTAGCCTACTTTATGAGGCTTTACTTAACTAAATCAGCCCAGATGTGGTTGAATTTGGCCTGTCATTGGTCAGATTGAATGGACAAAATTCTGCATTCTTACATTCCCCACCCTTGCTTGCTTCCTCAGGTGTGGGGTGGGATGCTGTCTCATCATTCATTTGGAACAAAGAACCAACTTCTTATATAGTGTGCATTTGAACATAGGCTGGGGGAAGTATTTTGTTCTTCACCTCAGGTAGCAAACTATCTTGGGGCAGCCTGGATGGCCATGATTTTACAGCTAGAGGAACTGAGACTTCAGGACAAAGATATCAGGGGAAAAACATACTGTTTCTGTTTGCCATGCCTGGAAGAGAGAGCTTACATCTTAGGGCAAACTGTAACTAGAGAGCTGTCCTCCCGTGCTTTTCTCCAGAGTTAGTTTCCCAACTGCCAGTTCTCCCTTGCACACAGATATGATTTATTTAATGGACACCAGAAATGGCTTTCAGGCAATTAGAGCGCCATCCCTCTGCAGTTGGATCACCTTTGGGAGCAACGTCACTCCTGTATGACATCTGTTACAAATTAGTCCCATTAGTTCTCCCATGTTTTGGCTCTTGGCAAAAACAGGAGATGGGCAGGAGGAAGATTTGTGTGGGGTGGGGAGGGAATAAACAGATCCAGCCTGTTTTGTCTGAAGTCACATCTTTTCCAGAGCTTTGCTGAGTTGACAAAACATGCAAGCAAAGTTGGATGCCCAATATTCCAAGGGATGAACAACTGGATGGGTAGAATATAACCTGGACATTTTGCCTTGTCTCACAAAGGCAGAGCTGGGAAACAAGTGGCCCTCTGGATATTGGCTATTAAGTGACGTCAAGTGGACTTTGACTTATGGTGATCCTACAAATGAGAGACCTCCATGAGTCCCGCTTATCAGTGGCCTTGCTCAGCTTTTGCATACTTAGGGCTGTGTCCTCCTAGATTGAATCTATTCACTTGCAATGCAGTCTTCCTTGATATTGGCTGAGGTCCTATATAGAGGAGATGGAACAAACATTTACACTCATGGACTTATGTGATGATTGAAGTAGTCCCACTCTATGAAAGCTTATGCTATGAACTTCTTTCTCTCAGTGAGTCTCAAAGATATTACAAGATCCCTTTACATACCAACACTACATTATTAGTGAAACTGCAATGTTGCACAACTGTATGTGTAACCAATTGCATAAAGCACAGTGTGCATCTAGATACACAAGGTTCAATATGCAATGAGTGTCTGCAAGTGCAGAGGTGAATGGCACCACATGCACAGCTCTACTTCCACATTGAACATAGGCACTCCACATCACATCAGGCAAAAATGTCCCATTGCTTCAGTAGGGGAACTTGTGCATGTGCGTGTGCATGTGCTTTCAAGTCACCTATCAACTTATAAGGACCCCACAAAGCTCATAGGGTTTTCTTAGGTAACGAATTTTCTTAGGTGCTTTGCCATTTCTTCCCTCTGTCATTTAGCCTACAGTACTTGATGCTCTTTGATAGTCTTCCATCCAAGTACTAGCCATCCCTGATCCTGCTCAGTTTCCAAGATGAGACAGGGTCTTGTGCCTCCAGGGTACATATGCTTGCATAAGTCATCAACACAATTCTGACCTTTACTGGAGACTTGGTGTCAGTTGGTGACAGTAACTTCATTTTCCCAAGGATATTCCAGACCTTCTCTGCAAACATTTGGCTTAAAAATTAAAAAAATCTAACACAGCTTTCCCCAACCTCATCTGCTCCATCATCTTGGTCGATTACCAAAACTGGGGAAAACAGGGGAAAATTACATTCCAGTGACATCTGGAAGGCTGCAGGTCCTAAGCCCTGTCCTAAGGAAAACATCTTTTTGTCACCCCACAGATACTTTTGGGCTACAACTCTCATCAACCCTGGCCAGTATGGCCAACAATCTAGGGTTGTGGGCTTTGAATTTCTAAGTCTGATTTGCACATCTGTGTATTCAACCACCTTTCTGTTGAACTGGGGTTGCCACACCCTTTTCTCCCTCCTGAGAGCTTCTCTATATTTAACACAAATATCGCAGGTATGGCATGGTCTTTTCCATTCTGGAAACAGCTATACTTTTTAAATGTGGCCAGTGCTGATGAGGGAAGATTTAATTTCAGTTCACAATTTGTATATTTGGATTGGAAAGGTTTAAAACCTTTTCTAAGGAAAAAAAATCTCAATATTCTGGTGTCTAACAGCTTTCAGGTTAGTAGGGTGAGTTTTATTCCAAAAATTAAGGGAATTTTCCAGGATGCTGAACACTACCTCCAAAATAGGTTCAGCGCTTTGGATACTTCTTTTTAAGTCTGAATTGAAACTCAAAGAGGATTCACTATCCCACTGACATGGGAATCATTCTCTGGATATAGGAGAAAGTAAAACTGAGAGATTTCTCCATCTCTATCTGGATTTCCGACATGTGGGCTGGTATCCAGTTAATCCGTTGTGATGTCAAAAATTAGGACATTGTAACTGCTTCCCATTCTCATTTCTGACTGTGGCAGCAGCCTGGAGGGACCTATCTCCATTCTTCATTGCAGCAACTTACTGGCAGGAGGGGGCTGGTCATGTCATCCTGTGGTGCCCTGAGCACCAATAGCACAGAGTTCCATTTCTCAAGATGCCTGCCTGGCTTTTAAGGTGGGTTTCAGAGGTTGTCTGGGGATGTACAGCATAGCTATGGCATTGCAGCTACGTCTTTGATAAAGGATCTCAGTCATCATCTTTATTTGTCCTATTTGGAGATGCTGGGTATTGAATCTGGGACCTTTTCATGCCAGCCACATGCTCTACCAGCTTTGACTCTCTCACAGATTGGGACATAGGATGTGGCCTTATACTGTGTCAAGTATTTAAACATGATAGCCATGTTTAAATACTTGAAAAGATGTCATGTTGAAGATGGAGCAAGCTTGTTTTCTGCTGCTCCAAAGACTAGGACACAGAGCAATGGATTCAAACTACAGGAATAGAGATTTCACCTAAACATCGGGAAGACCTTCCTGATGGTAAGAGCCATTTGACAGTGGAATATGCTGTCTCGGAGTGTGGTGGAGTCATCTTCTTTGGAGGTTTTTAAACAGAGGTTGGATGGCCATTTTCTGGGGATGCTTTGATTATATGTTCTTGCATGGCAGGTGATTGGACTAGATGGTCCCTGTGGTCTCTTCCAACTCTATGATTCTATGATAGTTCTGGTTCAGTACAGAGGCTGGCAGTGGCTCACTAGGGTTTAAGACAGGAGCCACACACAGGGATTGAACTTGGGACCTTCTGCATACAAAGCATCTGGTCTTCCATTCATCTATGGCCCTTCCCCACTACCTGTGTTGATTAGCAAAGCTTAACTTTCAAATGACTGTTGACATGACAGGAGTTAGGAGATTAATGCCTCTCTTCTGAAGTTTCATCTCTGCTCTCTACTGGAGGGGAATAAAAAGGGAGGGGGAACTCAGGCAGCTGTTAAAGATTATAACTCTTAACTAGGTAAATCTTCCTGCAGTTGTGGTCAGGGCTGACTCTGGTGGGATTTGCAATGAAAGCCCCCTCCCTCCACTATTCCCTGTGTGGTTATTGAGGGTTTTGCATTTAACATAATTGACAGTGACCTCCAAGGAGAGATGCTGAACCCACAAGGCTTTTAAATTCATGTAAGGTCAGCGTGAAAGTAATTTAATTTTGGCTCTGCTATTTATTTTTGTAATGTTTTGTATGCTTGAGGGAGGGAGAAGGTGAAAAAAGAGGAGTGCAAATGTGTTCAGCAGTCCCAGAAAGTGCCAGACACAAAGTCACAAAGACCTGCAAACCTTCTGTCTCTGTCTCTTTCTTGTTTTGGAAAGTATCTTCAAGGCCTGAAGCACAAAAGATCCTGGGAATCTGTGACGATAGACAGGCACCTGCACTGGTAAGCAATGGGTTCTTAGTAGGGATGTAAATCTTCCCATATCTTGTTCTTCTAGGCAAGAAAGTTTAGTTTTACCATTTCCCCCCTCACTTTAAGAATGTAGTCACAAACTGTGCACTCTTTGAAGACTAGCTGCCATTCAGGAACTAATCTGTACAGGTTTTTTTTTTGCGTAGAAAACAGTATTTTTCTGTACACTAAACAAGTTTCTAGATTAAGTCTCATACTGTGAAGATTTGTGCTTCTCTAGGATTCTCCTCATCAGGATTACCAGATACTCGAGAAGCCTGTTTTTCAATCATTTTTCAAGTATTTTTGAATATTTTTCCATCCTTAGTCCTTAATAAGACTTTGGGGGACATTTGTTTGGAAAACAGATAGAGACATTGTCAGAGCCCTGCTCCTGAACTATCAAAGGTGAGATGTGGGGTGGACCTGTTGTTCTGTGGGCAGGATGGCAAAGGTACCACCTGGAGAAGGGATTTCTACCTTTATAAACCACATGAACCCAGCCAGTGGATTTTGCATCAGGGTTGTGGTGACTTTGTTCTGAGTTCTATCCCAGACTTTAAACTACAGCTCCTTTAAGTTTAAAGGACAAATAAAAGGATAAGAGCAAATCAAGCGCAAATTAGAAGCCAAAAATGACTAAACAGAGGCTATCGTATTTTGGGCATATGATAAGAAGACATGACTCATTAGAAAAGACAATGCTGCTTTGGTAAGATGGAAGGCAGTAGGAAAAAATGGAAGACCACATTACAAGTGGGTAGATTCAGTCAAGAAAGTCAAAGCCAAGAACCTGTAAGGGCTTAGCAGGTCTGTTGGTAACATGGTGACTTCGAGATCTCACATTCCTTGAAGTCAACTGGATGGCAATTAATAGCAAAAGGAACTATCCAAGGTGCTGAACTCTACTCCTACACAGGTTCAACAATAGCTTCTTTAAAGTCTGGAATAAAATGGAGAACAGGTTTACCAGAGTACTGAAGCTAACAGCTGCCACTGCATCTTATTTAGCCTGCAGTGAGGCAGGCCACTGGTCTATTTAGCTCAGTGCGGTAAGCTCTAGGGGTGTGTGTCTTGTGGTTTTTCAGTTGTGGGACTGCAACTCATGTTGTCCCTCACTTTTGGCTGTGTTGCCCAGCTTGATTAGAGTTGCAGTGGAATAACATATGCAGGACACAAGTTGCTTCCTCCTGGTCTTCTCCAACAAGCAACAGCTCTTCAGGATTCCAGGCTGACACTCTCTCCACCATCTGTTAGATCCTTTCCGTTGTGTTCATACAGGTGGCTAGATCTCTTTGTGCAGGCAAATATCTTAAAGGATGAGGGACTTTGTCACCTCCCTTAGGTTATATTTTTACTCACTCTGCAGTAGCTGAGCTCCTGGACTGAAAGATGTATAATAATGTTATGT